>CAEGAG010114543.1:0-14517 GCA_903067065.1 Brachyrhaphis terrabensis | reverse complement strand
AAAGACATCAGCAAAAAAAATAAGCCCAAAGCGTTTTAACAAACAATCATATGGGGCGTGCTGTGGTGGCGTAGGGGATAGCACGACCCACATTTGGAGGCCTTGAGTCCTCGACGCGGCCGTCGTGGGTTCGACTCCCAGACCCGACGATATTTGCCGCATGTCTTCCCCCCTCTCATTACCCCCTTCCTGTCAGCCTACTATCAAATAAGGGACACTAGAGCCCGCAAAAAGCCCCCTGGTGGGGAAAACAAACAATCAGATGCTTAATCTATGTCTGTTAAGCAACTGGCAGGCTAGTTACCAAGATTAATATCAAAAATGATAAGCCAATTAATATGAGCTTGTGATACTCCTGTTATTCCAGACCTTAGAATTTTATCTTATCACCAACATAAGTTTGTAGTAAAAGTCCAATGCTTGCATATCTTGTATTTTGTATTATGGTATTGAAATCAACTCTTAGCATACCTATAGCATGCCACTCTGTTTTCTTGTTCGGTTGCAAAATTCTCAGTATCACCCATTTGCTGTATTGTCAATAAGCAGATCAACATCCATCCCAAATATTAATATTAAAAAGAGAATTTTTGTCAAGAAGACTAAAGAGCATCAAGAGATTTCCAGACGGTGGCATTACAGATACAACATCATCATCCATTTATGGCGCTGTGCTTCCTTTTACTTCAGAAAACAGTGTTGTACAATTACTTACAACGTTAAAGGCAATTATTTAATACTTTCAAGATGTTCTGATTTTTCACTCTGAAATATAGTGATACAAGTTGTTTTTTTGGGGGGGGGTTTTGCTTTTTTTCCCCCCTATAAAATACTTACAGAACAAGATGTTAGCAACACAAGTGTTTTGCTAAAGAGCAGACACTGTCATTGGTATTTCCATAATTGAATGGGTTAACCATTATCCTCAGCTCTTGGGTTCACTTGTCAGCTTTGATGAAGCTTTAGTTTCCATCTCTGCTGCTGCAAATTACTGGGACAGTATATGAGACAGGAGATGGAGGGAAGCTGAATTAGAGAAGCACGTGTGAATGAAAGGGAAGATAGGGCCCTTGCTGCTTTCAACCATTTGGATCAATCACCGGATCATTTACCTGCTAGCACGATCTGCCCAGGAGCCTGCATTACGGAGACTGCCTAACATAAAAGCCAGACTCCCACACATCAACAACAAATTGTCAATTGGCATTCCATTTATGAGCCATCAAATGCCATCATATCCACTCCAACAAAGAGGAGGTCCATCAGGTTGGACGTGTGGCTAGAGTCTTTTAACAACCTCTTCTATGAAAAAGTGCTTGCTACATTTTGAATTCATAAAGACCAACTACCATTAGTCAATTTGAATATCAAAAGGTGAAAGCATGGGGCCTCTTGACTGTTAAAGGTAGATTCCCATAGCGTCTACCGAGCAGGTGTGTGATAATCAATTATTAAGGATCCCACTCTGGTTACTCTTAGTGGGAGGTGGAATTGGGGATCTTGGGTTTTGCCGTTTCCATGCAGGTCGTGGGTAGGGGGAAGAGAGCGCGGAAGGGAAGAGTGAATACTATTTACATAAAATTAACAGTTCAAAAGAATGAGTTCACACACCAATCAAACTTGTTAATTGACTGTCAATGGTGTGTCCCTGAATATACAACACAACTACATTATTCATCTGAGGCCTTGACAGCAAAGACAGTCCAATTTGCATGGCCGTTCTAAATGTGATCAACAACCACAATGCCACATGCATTTTTAATAGGCCAGAGATGGGAACCTTTAATATTCATAAGGGTCAAATAATTGCATATGACATTAACTTTCTTTTAACAAGGTAAGTATTTTTCAAATGGTGGCCTTAGCTCTCCTAATGGCCCTGAGAGAAAAGGACTTTATGTGGAGGATAGGAAATGAATGCAACTTGTTCCTGTTGGGTAATATTTGTCATTTGGCTGATTGAAAGATAATTTCAGAATGGTATATTTTTTAATCCACAATGTTTGAGTAAAATACAACAGAGCAGCAACATTTTTTGAACGGCCATATTACTCTCCTTTACACTAAACAGGCTTACAGTTATAACAATTTTCCCTTTTTTATGATTTTTCAATGTGACCTGTGCTTTTACATTATAACTCATATTTCTTTACATCATAGTTAAAAACTGCATTATTTTCCTAGCAAACTTTGAAGAGCGGTTAGTGCCAAAAGGTCAATGCCCTAATGTCATTTCTTTTATTCTTGAGGTGTAGTCAGTAACATAATTAAATGCTCTCAAAAGGAACTTGCTGGTGTCTCATTTCAGATTGGTATGTCTGAGGTGTTACTAATTACAGTTTTTTTTTTTTTTTATCAAAAGGATTCCTGGGTTGACCAGACAGTGCGAGACTATATTCATATTGGTGTTGGAGCCCTCTGGGTCCTCCCATCACACCGAGGACGCCTCAGAGTGTCATTAGCAAAACTTTAGAATGGTGTAGATTAACTAGCCAGGCTTGGATAAAATGACCTGGTATTGACGAACAGTCAGGTTTTTTTTTCCCCCTGCCTAGTTCCAAGGACAGAGAGAGGTGGAAAATGGCTCCACCATTCCTATCAGATATGCTAATGGTCACATTTCCCCCCGTTGAGACCTTATACATAATTCAGCAAGGAAAATGTGTGTAAAACTATTTGGATTAATATGACTTTAAAAGGATTATAAATGCAAAGCAACACCTAAAATCAAAACTAATTTATTGTTTGTAATTAATCTATTTATTTTAATAATACGAAATGTCTAGCAAATAATGCATTATAGAAGAGGAAAAAGTATCTTTAAGGGACCTATTATCGTTTCTGACGTGTGAGCACTATTTATATGTTACAAGATGTAAAGCCTTTCACCAGATCTATATTACACTTTCACAATCCCTTGCAGTATTCATACCCCTTTACATTTTCATATGTTGTCACATCTTAGAAAGTAATCTTTAAGACTCAATGCTGGAGTTAAGCCTAGACTTAGGTCATCCTAAGACACAAATATGCTTTGATCAATATAGTCCATTGTAGCTCTGGCTATATGTCTGCTCTCTGTCCCACTGGCAGTGAAGGTTTTTACTGGTGTGTTATAACGAGTTTTAATTCCATTTATCTAACCATCAGCTCTGACCAGCTTCCCTGCCTTGCTGAGGAAAAGCATTCCAACAGCATGATAGTGCCACCACTTCATTGTGGATGGAGAGGTGCAGTTTTAGTAGGGCAGCATTTTGCATGAAGGTCAAAGTGTTCGATTTTGTTCACATCTGACGGGAGCTGTGCAGTTTCTCCGGTATCGCCATGTATCGGTAGGTTTGTAGCTGTGCTTTACATTTTCAGGTTCATTATTTAATCCTGTTTTTAAACCAAACTGTTGTGCTTATTGGTTTTCATCATGCAGTTTCATGATGTGTAGGTCACAATGGATTTTATTTGGGAGTATCAGATTGAAGAAGCTTGAGAAAAAACAGTCCATCACACTGTACTGATTTTTAACCCTGAAATCATCCTGTATCATTTTCCTACCATTTCACATTTATAACTACTTTGTATTGCTGTCATATAAAATCCCAATAACATACAAAATTGTCAAAGTTTGAAAAAGTTCAAGAGGTATAAATACAAAAAATTACTTCCATTTTCAAGATGTCTTTCTAGATTCCGCAATTTCCTCCTTTTTACCTGAATATTTCAGGCTTGACAAACAGCTCAAAACACCCCAAAATGTGAGGATCAAAAAACTGAGGCTGAAGTTTTGTCGCATGCATTTAAGTGCATATATTAGTTCCTTTTGGTAGGGATTTGAAAAACAGTCACTGTTTAATCCTCATGCAGTGGATGGCAGTTTGTCAGGGATGTGTGCCGTGATTCCATCTTGAACCAGCTTCGAGTCTGTGGGGTACTTTCAGCATTAGCAAATTCAAAGCAGATCACGTCTGGGACTGGGAAATGATAAGAAACGGGCTCTTGTTGTGCCGCGCCCTGAGGAAATCCTACCTCCTCTGACACCTCATTTCTACAAATGCAAACCTTTCAGGAGAGGCACAACCTTTCTCTCTCCCACAGAACCTTTAACTTTGTACATTTGGATTGGAAAGGGGAAATATATTAGCCCTTTTCTTATTATTCCCTCCTCTTTTCCCCCCGTTCTCTCTCGCTCCCTCTCTTCTTCTTGCTGTCCATGCTCTAGCTTGAGTCTAACCCCTGTATGCTCATCTGTCACAAAACATTAGCGTTCTTTAAACGGTGACATAAATAGCCATATAAAGTGCACGAGAAAAAGACAAATATAAGATATTTCTCAGCTGATTTTTGCTTGTCTAAAATTGCACAAATGTTCAGGAAACAAACCAGAAGCACACATTAATAAGTAAAAAAAAGGACAAAACTGGCAAATTTAGAAGTACATAAAAGTCAAGAGATTTAAGAAGCTGCAGTGGAGACAATGTGTGGTCAGTGTGGGGGACAGAAGCTATTCCCTGCCCCCCCAAGTTTTTAAAGCTTGCATGATTTTTTTCTGCTTCCTATGTTTGGCCTCGACATGTCCACTCTATAGACATTGAACTGTGCAGAGCTGTAACATTGCACTGTCAGCTCTGGTCAACTTTATGCTGGTCAGAAGCTGCCATTCAGTACTATAGCCAAGGTCAAAGGGGAGCTGCCTACTGAATGCTCAGAGATGTGTCTGCAAGGAATACAGCATAAATAAACAGAAAAAAAACCATTTTCTGCTTTGATAGATAAAAAATAAAATAAAAGCAAGTAGGCTTGAAACAATATTTGTTTCTGCATTTTGCTGTTTAACAAACAGCAAAATGAAACTCGAACTACCCGAGGCGGACGTAATGAAATTGGCTTTTGCATTGCAGCACAGTGCCACAACAGAGTCGGGGCTGTGAACGAAGAGTGATGGAGGGGCATGCTTTTTCATCGGGTTAGGCAAAATGCCCCGCTGCCTTCAACTGTCCTGGCCGCACATTTTTTGACAAATTGGTTGTGAGGCTTTTACGACTGATGCACATATCGCAAAAATCAGTTCTGCCAAGCTTCCTCTATGACCTGCCCGTGGGACATGACAAGCCCCCTCCACGCATCGCTCTATCAAGCCGAATCTTTCCAGGACAATGCAAATTATGACAAATTCCATCATCCTGCATTATGCGCTTTCCCCCGCTAATCTCCCTAATTCGAGAGAATCGGGGAGGGTCTCTCGCTGTTTCAGCTGAGGGGCATGTTGTCTGACTGAATGATGCTGAAACTGCAACCCTCATCCCCCGTTCTGTCTCCTTTCCCAGCTGTGACCATCTCATCTCTTCTGTCTTTTCTGATTTTTTCCCCCTTTTTTGTGAGGCTCCGTCTCTTTGCCTGACCAGTAGGAAAAAATGTCAATTTGATCTGGACACAAATAAATAATCTCAAACAAAATCAGAGAAGTAAAACCATAACAGCCTGATTGAAAAGTGTTCAAAAGCTAAATTACTTGTGAGGGACAATATGAGATTCGGGAAAATGTACATCCAAAAATATTTAGCTATTCATCTAATAAATTAATTTGTTCAGGCCTGCATCTAAAATAAATTAAGACATAGATAAACACACTCTCTAACCTTGTCCCAGTGTCCTTTTGTCACACCATTTTAGTGGACAAAGTGTTTAGTC
Source organism: Brachyrhaphis terrabensis (assembly GCA_903067065.1). Classification (NCBI taxonomy): domain Eukaryota; kingdom Metazoa; phylum Chordata; class Actinopteri; order Cyprinodontiformes; family Poeciliidae; genus Brachyrhaphis; species Brachyrhaphis terrabensis. Next base: position 8,835 of record CAEGAG010114543.1, on the reverse strand, counting down.
CAAAACTCACTAGAAAAAGATAAACAGCCTAAAAACATAATCAATAATGCAAAGAGTGACAACAATACAGTAAATACAGTGTCGGTAGAGACATGCATTTCCTTTTCTGATCAACAGATGGCAGTATGACTACACAAAAACGCTGCACAGAATAGTACAGCGTAAACATAGCAGAGGCTGACCAGAGAGCATCAACAATCCCTTTGGATTCACTTCCATTTTTTTTTGTTTGTTTTGCTTTTTGGAGGGAAAATCCTAAACTACATAAATATATAAGATCCTAAAAAGAAATGAGACATTAGAAAGTGCACCGGAAATCATATCAAAAACATCTGGTAAAATATATATACAGTATGTGTTTTTCTTTTCTTTTTCTTTTTTGTTTTGTAAATCCATACGGAAAAAAACACCGGAGGGATGAAATCAGTAAATGACATATATTTTGCAAAACAACAAATACGTAAAGAAAGGTTGGACTTAAAACAATAATTTATAAATTTAATTTGTATATTTTTCCTGTAATACATAATTTATAATATAATAAAATCTAACAATTTTCCAACAACAGCAAAGTGATATAGTAGTGTTCATATAATGCACTGAATCCCATATGAAAAATACAGCAAATATTAACATTTGCCTCAGTGCATCAGATTCAGCTCAATAAATTTTGACATGTCTTAAATATTGTCTAGTCCATATCAGGAGAATGAGCCCTTGGTCTTAACATCTCTATTTCATAAAATTCCAGGCTACACTCAACTTCCTGTTTATTACAAATGTATAACATGAATGATAAATTTATGTTAAAAGTGAATGCACTGGTATGTTGGGAGGGAAAAAAAATAGCAGGCAGCAAATCATTCATCTGCAGCATCTTTTTTTTTACCGCAGCAAGGCATGCTTTGATGACAACAGCATTTGAAACGTGAATAACCCAAGTTAAAATTTAATACTGTGAAGAACCGCCTCACATGAAATTCATTGTGAAGCGAGAGGCTCAATGAAACATCAACATTCTCCTGAATCATATGTAGTCAAGATAAAAAAAAATATATATATATATATATCTTTAAATTTATGAAGGTGGCAATTTGATACTGTAAATTTTGGTAGTAATATGTTGGAGCAAAATGCTAATAGATGGTTAAAATTTATAACTCGAGGAATTTGTCGAAGTGCTGATGTAATTTCAAGAGTTATTCATAAAAGCACTTGTGACTGTGAAAGAGACACTGAATTCACCAGCAAAGGAACATCCTTTAGCTCAAAGTAATTATTGTATGCAGCTATAACCCTAGTTTTTCCTCATAACCGTTTACCAAGTTTTATTTTTGATAAAAAATTAACAGTACATTAATAAACTACTAAAAATAAAAACATTTGCCTGTTGTCTGTTTTTAGTTCAAGCTATGTTTTTTTAAGACAATAGAAATAAAACATTTTCATTGCTATCTCAGATTAAAGTCTATATGTCTGCAAAATTATTTGTGCAGGGGTTGATTCTTATATTGTTTTGTCTATATGTGACAAACATGTAGAAAGCTCTTGCAGATCGTCTTTATTTGTTTGTTACCGCGTATGGGGGTGTGTTCATGTGTGTGCGGGTGTGCATGCGTATGTGTGAAGGCAGGCCCTGTCAGCTATGCCCTCTCGTCACTGCAGGGGGAAGAAACACACCCGGGCAGCTCTGAATATAGTGGCTAGTTACCATAGTAATGGGATGGTCATACATCTCTCCATTCTGAGACATTGATGGGAGTGGACAGGACACGCTGCTATGCTTTTTATCTATGCATCTGGTATTCGGTTATTACATTGTACAAATAAAAAAAAAATAAAAAAACGCAGAGCCATCCCACCGCTCCTTTTACTGGATCCGAATCACAGGGTTGAAGTGGGAAGTAAATAGTTGGGTAAGGGGTAATAATTCACAAACGGGACTACAAATAATTGATGTGTTTTGACTGAGTGTTTGCGATTGCAATTGTAATAGCGTGAGTGTCTTGGCAGATGTCTGCGATGGTGGGATCTTTACATGATGCTTTTCAGATGCCTTCTTTATGTCTCTGAACCATTGCCCCCCCTCCCCACAGCTCATCAGCAGTGACAAAGTGAGAAGCAAACAAGGATCTTCTCAAACACACACTCTCGCACACACTAATGCGACATGCACTCTCCTCAGATTAAAAAGCAGTGTCGATCATTTATCAAATGTAATTATATTCAAACACTGTAATTGATTGCATTAATCAAAATATAATTGAATGTTTTGGTGCAATCTCTTCATGAATGAAGACAATAACAACATAATCCCTTTTACACAAACTGGGTATTTATGAGAATGTGATTATCAAAGCATCATAATCTTAAGTAAAAATATCTACATACATATATACACTTGTCAGAACAATGTAAAGACAAAAATAATTTACTTGCTTTTATTTAAGACAGGAAATAAATAATTATTTCTAATTATTTCTATGCAAAACATAGCATATTTATTATTAATTATGTTATTTCTAAAATTATTATCTTGATGTTCTGCTCTTAACAAGGTAATATAACCTTTTAGGTTAAAAAATGTATTAATTTCTCAATTAATGCTACTTTAATTGATGGGTGGCACTAATTTAGTTTTGAAACCATGACTATCCATGCTTTTTTTTTTTCCACAGGCAGAATTATTCCTAAAAAAATGTCTTTCTTGTAACCTTCATTCACCCAGCTGATGGGTAGCCCCCAGCAACAGGTCGGGGGTAAAAATATTCCCCAAACACACAAGTATGTCTACTTTTTAGTCAGCTGACTTACAGTCCACAGTAACAGGTGAGGGAGGGACAGAACTGGAAAAAATTCTGGTAACCCTATCATTTTTTTTTCTTTTTTTTTCTTCCTGCTCGTATATAGTACGTGTTATAAGAGAACAAGTTTGTAAATTAATGATGGAATTTGTTAAATCGGGTGAACAAACTGATTGATTGTTTGATTGGTATCTCGCTGAAAATAACTTAAACTGTAGGAACAATCAAGTGGTTTTAAAATCTAAACTTTTTAAGACCTTCAATACGTCCATGCCGGTAATTGTCCCCATGCACAATCCTTATTTAGGTGTCATCCAATTCCCACTTTCAAGAAGCCTACATGTCTATACATACATATGTCATTGTTTTTGTCTGTACTCTACGTGCAAAAGAGAAAGAGGCACGATAGCTATCCTGTCCCAACTTCCTATGGTCTGTTGACATGAACCAAGGCAGTCAGGCACCAATAATACATGAAGAGCTGTTCAAAGACAATTAGGATCAGTTGTCAAGGCCAGACCCATTAATGAGTCGGAGTGTGGCAGGGGCCGAGGCGGAGGCACAGCACAAGCGAACGCCACTGCCTGAGAGCCGATGCGCTCTGACAGATCCAGTCCTTCCCCTGTCCTCGCCTGGTACAAGCTGATACCAGCCTGCGCCTATGATGGAGCTGCAGCAGTGGCAGAATATTGTACCAAAAACAACAAGGAAGAAAAAAAAAAAAAAAGGAGGCAATGTTTTCTGAAAATGATGACTGCCAAGCTGGGTCAGCCTTCACACCGTCACAGCAGGAGAGGAAAGAGAGAAGCGGGCTGGGAGGCTTAGAGGATATTGGTTGGAAGCAAAATAATTATCCTTGCTGCCTTCTACCACTTCACATAAAACTGCCCCCTCATCAGATTAAAAAGGTGGTGTGGTTTGACCTTTTTCATAGATTTCTCTGCATTTTGAGGCGCAAAATCCCAAACCCAAGATCCAGAACTGTTTCAAGGCAAAGACCATATGTTTAAACAGATATACATTTCTTAAGACATACCAAAAGAGAAAGAGGGAAACATTTGTGTCGGAACATCGAATAAAGGTTTCAAATACTCTAAATATTTACGTATAAATTAAAATAAAAAAATATGTCGTGCCTGTTTTTGTTTGAAGTGATGTGACTGCATGGATTATGTTAGGATGTAACAATATCTCGTGATATTAAAATGTCACGATAATTCTTGTTAATGCCCGTCTCACAAAGTACTATCCAGCTGATGTCAGCGAGTGATTTCTTCTGGAGAAAAAAGTCTCAGCAAACATTTCTATTATCAGCTCTGGATGTGAAGTTGAGAGATTTAAGTCTGACACCCGGTTGTATATTTCTTTCGGACTCTTATTTTGAAGTATCTGTTGTGCTGACAGACTCCACTAATAAAAACTTGCTAGGTTGGCTGACCACATTTAGTTGCTTTAGAATTAAAGCAGCCTTAAAATGTTTAAGCTATATATCTTGCAGCAACTTTGGTACCCAGTAAAAAAACAAAAAAGTAAGATTGTGACAAAGACCACACAGCTGCTAGCTGCTAACAGTCCTAAGGTATCTGCTTTGAACTTCCTAATGACACTAACCGTAAGAACTGTTTCTCCGTTTTTTAATCAGTCTAGGATGCTTTGATTATATTTAGCTCAAAATGTCAGACACTTAAAGGGAAAACACACTAGCCTCTAATGCATCATGTGAAGCACTTTACTTCATAGTTGGATTATGAGAAAATCTATTGCTTCTAAAGAAATAACAAACTGGACACAGAACCATGAAGAATCGGCCACCAAATGGAAGCAAAGGTAGTGGGTTGCTTAAAAGAAATTCATATTGCTTCTGGCATGTGTTGCCCTTTAAGCTCATCAAATCTAAACCAGATAATTCTACAGACAATAGTTATTGTTAAAAACACAGCTTGAGATGTTGGAAAACTATTTGTTTTGTGAAAATGAATGTCAAAAGAGAAGAGCCAGATAAAGTTTAGACGTGTTTCAGTTATTGGTGTGAAACTGTGGAATGAATTGAATGGTGATTTTAAGTTATGTCCTTTCTTGGTGAACTTTAAAAGAGCTTTAAAATGTAAAATGATAAAATCTTATGCTGTTATGTAGATTTTTGGTAAACTGTGGGTTTGTTTGTTTATTGTTGGTGTTTTTTTTCTTTTGTTGTTTCCTGTGTTTGAAGTGGACAATTTACCAAAATAAAGTGATTGATTGATAAAATAAGAACACATTTTTTCTGATAGGTACACAATTTTAACAGTAACCCCATCGCAAAAAAAACAAAAAAAAAAAAAAACATGCAGATTGTCACACATATCTTTTCCCAAAGACCATGGGTGTGTGTTCGACTGTCTCTCTGAAACATTTTGCCAGAGGCCTTGAAGCAGACTCAAGTCTCTGTGCTCAGGTCTAACTGGTTTGATCAGACTGTTTTCTATCTGTCTAATTCAAGTAAAGACAGCTGACCCTGTTGTTTGGGAACAAACTTACAGAGATACTACAGAGGTGATGCGCAGCGAAAGAAACTAAATCAATGCTCGCTGTGGAAAAGCTTTGAGGTGAAGCCTAACTGTCAGTCAAAACTTCTCCGGGCTCTCCCCAGACAGAGCAGCGGACAATTCAGGCACTCAGGAATGAAACAACAAGCCTATTCTGCTTATGTTTCCAATGAAAAGAAAAGGGGAAAAACAAATTTGGGTTACTTCCTCTGCTGCGAATTGGAGCAAGTGACTACACGTGCTAAAGAACACCGCAGCTTTGAGTAGCTTTCAATCTCCCAACTTCTCAAACCGCTGAGCCTTCAAGACCTCATTTTTCATCAGCTCAATTACTCGACAACTGTTCTCCTCCTCAGCCCACCCCTTCTTCCCCTGCCTTATTTCCCCTCCTCCTCAGTTGGAAGTGATCATTTGTTCTTTTATTAAACCTGATAACATCCCCGTGCATTGTCTGAGCGTGCCGGAGAGGCGCCCCTACTGTTTTTAGCCTCCAGCATTTTGTATTATTGGTGCATTATTTCACGCATGCCCTCCTCTTTTATCAAGCGCATTTGAAGTAATGTTAATAGACTAGAAAATTGAGACATTTATGAAGTATGGGTCGGGTTTATGAAAAAAATCCATAAAATATGACAAGGGAGAGGTGAGATAAAAGCAAGGTTTTAATAGATTATGGCAAACAGGGGAGAGGCATCAGTTGCTGACAGGCACCTCCTCTGAGATGCCTCATACTTTATTGGATTAATTTTGTTGTATTAGAAATGAAGTTAAATGTCCTAATTAATCTGTTCGTGCTGCATGAATACCTCCCTGAACGCAGATGCCTGCATAAGCAGTTTTTAGCTAATTACTCTTCTGTGATAATTGAAGTAGATGTAGACTTTAGGTGTGGGTAGAGGAAGTTTGGGGAGAAGAGGACAAGGTGTGTGTGTGTGTGTGTGTGGGAGGGGGAGGTTTGATGAGCTGGTGGTAGAAAAAGTGTTGCTGTTTTTTGCAAGCTAGATGTTTTTCAGCAGAACATTCAAACCATCAAACTAAACTAATACATTAAAATTCAGCTATTCATTGTTGTTCTTTTTTGAACACAATTAGACTTGAAAATGCTGAATTGTGATAGTGCTAAATTTAGGTGCTACTTTGGCTTGTACATTTCGTCCATTATTAAGATTACAGGCACAGATACATTTTATTTGTTGAACCCCTTGTAAGGATGTATAACATGGTTTAAAATATATTGCAGTAGGGTAATCTGACACTGAACATTTTAGAGAATTTAATTTGAGAAAATGTCCTTAGCGTAAGTTAATTGCCTTAAGAAAATCTTTGATGCTTCAACTAGGGAAACTCATGGTGCATCTCTTTTTTTTTTTGCTAATAGAACAGCACTTTGTTTTCTCCTGTAACATTTCATAAGGTTAAAACATAAAGAAAGAGAAGCATCTGTGACCAGCATTGTTTTGCATATTGTCCTGTCCCAAAACCTGGGTTCTTTCTTATGCTCTTCTCTTCAGCTCATCCCACAAGATTCTATCAGATTTCAGCCAAGAGACTGAGAAGACAATGGAAGAAGGTAGAATTTGCGTATACCTGAACCATTCCTGTGTTGGTTTGGCTATACATTTTTGATTGGTATCCTGCTGAAAGCTCTTGTGAGAACCCAATACCAGTCTTCTGTTACAGTGACCAGATCTCAGTTCTGTAAAACTTCTGGGCATTTCAAGGTTCCCATGGCCATACTTAACAGGCAGCACATGGAATTTTTCACATTTTCATCTCAGACAGAAAAATGGACACAGCTGTAAAAACAACAAAATCTCTAAAGCTCACTGTAAGAGAATTAAAGCAAAGACTGGCAAAAAATAAATCACTATAACCATTATCTACATGCCAACCATTTCTTTGGAAATTATGCCAATAAAAAGCCTTTCCTGACCAAATCCCTAAAACATAAACATGTGGAAGAAGCCCCTTATGCTCACTGTTAGGTATGATGAAGAGTCTTCATGCCATGGGCCTGTTTCTCTTCCAAAACAACCCACCTCATGGTTCCAGTTAGAGTTCCAGCAGAGTTTAGCAAAAGTCGCATAATTATGTTAGTGATACTTCCAAAACACTGGTGGGCATGTAGACAGCATCTAATGGTCGCTATGGAGACTTGGTAACCCCAAGATGTTTTGTTGCACTTCTTTCACAGTCAACTTTAGAGTTTTCCTCATTTCCTTATTATGCATGATGGTACCACAAACATGGCTTTCAATGGAGTCTTGTCGCTGGAGGCTAAAAAAAAGGGGGCCTCTGTGTCATGTCATATTTATACTCCAGGGACACAAAAAGTCCTAGATTACTAATTACAAGTTCTTGGACAATCTGCCCAACTCAACAAATTAAAGTATAGTTTAAAATATTGCACTTATTTTGAAGGATATTGTTAGGGATATTAATACTTGCATGTTGCACTCAAATTAAAGGTTGGATTTTTAACATTTCTTAGTGTGACATTATGCTACGTAAAATGTTTATTTATTTTTAAAATCATTATTTAAGGATATATAAAATATATAATTAGTTTGCTATTTAATTTGTCCCCGTCTTTATGTAAATAAACCTTGGGTTTAACCAGGACAGAAACCTTCACACATCGTTTCCTTTCAAGCATGCTCTCCTCTCCAGAATAGGTGGCCCACCATCACTCAGGTTTACCTCTCAACTTCTACAAGGCCAGACAAAGTTTAATTAATTTGTTTTCAGATATTTAGACTGCCATGAGAAGATTATTCAAATTCCACCACCTCCCTCAACGCACCCCTCCCTTTGACGTTAATAGGCAGCGTCAGATCCACATAACTGCTGATGCCTCGCAGTCCATTTTGACAATTTTCAAAACCCAATGCAAATCCTATCAGCGGCTTGCTCAGGACCATATCCCACAGTATTGACTGTCACTCACAATTAGGAGATCCCGGCAAAAGCATTGGTAGGCACTATAGCAACCTGAGGCTGGTGCAGTCAGCTCCCTAAACGCACCCCGCAGAATGTGATCAGTGAGTATAATTTCCCAGCAAATATCCCAAGGGTGAGCCACTTGCCTTAACAGGAAAGAGGAGATGTTTAACAACCATTCAACTGATAGTCCTTCTATTCAGTCCTGTCTGGGCTATTGTGTTCACCTCTGTAAATGTGCCTCCAAAGGGAATGTGACCAAATAGGCAGAATCAATTTAAATAGACATGGAGGGAAGTGTGCAGCTTGAGATTCTTGTCGTCAACTCTGGCTTTAGTATGTGATAACCCAATTTAATTAATCTACCTACTTATAAAAGCAACCACTCCTAATTACTCTAAATTTGATTTTATTGGTAAAAAGCAGAATGGCTACCCTCCCCCCCCAAAAAAAAAAAAAAAAAAAAAAAAAACCCGCTTCAGTCACAAACATTAAATCTAACAAAAATTTGCACTTCCTTTTTTCAAAGGAAGTGCAAAACCTTCCTTTGAAAGAAAACAAAAATA
>CAEGAG010114490.1:0-16936 GCA_903067065.1 Brachyrhaphis terrabensis | reverse complement strand
ATATAATATAATATAATATATATATATATATATATATATATATATATAGATAATATAATATAATATGAGCCCATTTATTATCTCTAATAAATGGGCTTTTGGTAATATTCTAATTGACTGAGTGGGTCTGTATTTATCTTGTAAAACCAAGACCACAGTTGGTGAAACTGCAGCTTGATAGTCAACAAGGTCTCTGGTGCAACAGACAAAAAGTTAAAAGAAAAGATAAGATTAGACGTTTGCACAAAAGCCCAGCTTGCAACATCTCTTTCTTTTGTATGTTAACAGATATACATAGAATATCTGTGCCTCTGTCATTTATATTTATTTTAATGTCTGTGAATGACTGCTATCTGTTTTAAAATGTTTGATTAATAAAACTGTGACTGAAGTTGGCACATGACCAGGTTATTATTTTTGTGTCTGTACTGGTAGCAAAATACAGAAAAAGATGGTTAAAAGCTCAATAAGTAGATTTTTTAAAACTTGATAACATGAGTTAAAACAATGGATAAATGTGGCTGTTTAACAAGGTGAGGGCAGTTTTTTTCCTTGCATTTTGTGAAATAATTACTTGGTTTAAATGGCAACATTAAGTTAAAACTCACAATTCAAGATGAATGAAATAAAAAAAAACAGTATTTGGACAACTTGTCTTTTGTTGTTAAATCAACTTTATGAACTTTAATTTCTGAGTTAAAACCAAAACAATTTTCTTGTCGACTTAAATTGCGTTTTCAAGGCAGAAAGTGGATATTCATTTTCAAGTTAAACCAACTTCAAATGTTTTACAGTGTACATAACAGGACAAAAAAAAATCTGAACTTGCAGCGCCCCCTTATGAAAGGTCAGAAAATCCAACCAGAACTTCATAAACTTCATCTAATTGATTGTTTCCAAACCTAAAATCTATCAATTTATCTAACATGATTAAGCTATTCACCAGAATCAACAATAACAATTTTATTAACATTTTTTTAATTATTATTTTTATCTGTGATTATCCAGTTAGTGACACAGTGGATAGCAGCGTTGTGAGTTAGAAACCTGGATCTCCACTTATGGAAATTAAAAGGAAAAAATGACTCAATCATGGTCTAACATTTAGTCACATTTCCACAATGAGTAAATAGAAACCAAATAAATAGAGTCAGTTTGTCGCCAACTGACAAATCACGACGGTAAACATTTCACCTCCTGGCCAGTCCTTTACGTTGATATCTGCTTTATTATTCTACAATAAAACACAGTTCAGGCCACACATTGCTCTGCTGCCACACCTCACTACACACCTTTGTTTTCTCGTTCTGCCTTTGTGAGACTCTCTGCCCTGGATAAGAATAAACCTGGACTTTTGGCTGGAAGACAGGCATCAGTCTGTGAACAATGAGGATCCATTTTCACATGGAATTTTCCTGCAGCTACACGATAAAGAGCAAACTGGGACACAGCAGCTGGGGCCAAATTAAACCCTGATACCCTGAATAAGACAGAAATATTAATGACAGGGGCAACAGAAGATCAGGTGGGGTAAAATGAACATAAGCTGACATGAGGCCAGGCCGGTTATTAAAAAAACCCCAAATTAAATCATATGTTTTGCATTTAAATATGAAATCATTTTTTTATGTGAAGAAAGTAAAATATTTTCTGTAAAAAAGGGGAACTTTAATGGTGTTTTATGATCAAATATGAGGTGTATGACTTTTAGCTGAATAAAAGAAAAAAGTTTTATATTTGTAAAGATTTATATTTGTTTAAGTATGTATAATTTGTTTTATATTTTATTATTGCCATTATTATTATTTAGCAATTTACGGTTGTGGTTTTGTCTTGTCTTTTGTGGGAAAAAGAAAAATGAACAATAAAACTGTTCAAAGCACAAAAAAAACTTTTGCAATGAGCTGCATGTATTTTTGCAGCTAATGAATAAAGATGAAGGTTTTTCATAATACAAACATCTTTTTATAGTAACCAAAACATGCAGGTACATTTAAAAAGGCTAAATTTCAACACAAAACAGACACAACAATAATTTTACTCAATTAATTTAAAAAAATACATCAGTAATTTAAAGGGAAATTAAAAATATTTCCTCAGATATTTGATCTACATGCTGCTGGCTGTGTTGGCAGGAGTGATTTCCTGTAGCAGTCAGTGTTACAGTGATTCTCAAGAAGCCTCTGACTGAAGAGATTCTGTCAGACACAGTTTTATGACGATGATAATCAGGGTTGTGTGTAATTTTCTTAATTTTATGAACAATCCTTGTTTGCATCGTCATCTTTAAAGGGTCCAAAACAGAACCAGACAAAACAACAAAAATGGTGGACGTCTGCGCTCTGTCTTTTCTGCTCTCCTGATTATTTGGCATTTCGAAGCAAAATCTCCTTATTTTGTAGGACATTTATGAAGACACACAGGGCTGGCATGCGCACTGTCGTTTTCAGTGTGATTTAATCTGCTCACGGAGAGTTTTTCTTTCGTTTTCCAGTGTTGTTTTCTTTGTTTTTTGTTGTGCAAGCCCAATTTTTTTTAATTCTGATTCTTCAGTCTCAACAGATTATGGCAGAAGATATTGGATTCTCCAGAACAAACTAATAGAAGATACATAATCAATATTACCGATCGAATTAAAACACTTAAATGGCAAAAACACTTGTTTTAAATTGCCAAACAACAACAATAATAAAAAGAACAATAAGTATTTACTTACTTATTGAAGATTTACAAACACTTATAAACTATTTGTAATGTATTTTTTTTTTATTATTTTTGAATGTACAAAAAAGTGCAGAATTATTTAATGTGCATGACAGAATCTATCAACGTGTTGATAAAGCAGCAGTAAAAGAAGTGATGAATCTAGAAAGTTTTTTCTAAGTTTGTGGATATAAAACATGAATCATAATTGTGTTCAATATGGTTAATATTGCTCGGTCATTTTGATCTAAAAAGTTAATCATCCATCTGGAATTTAAACATTTTTAAATTTCTAATAATTCTTCATGGAGTTATTTCTAATAATCTCTTTTAGGGTTGTCATGGTGATATCTATGTAAAGAAAAAATAATCCAAACAATAACCATTTGGAGTGGACAAAGCGGGATTGCTTGTGTCAATATTGCCGCTAACCAGTATCTGACTTATTAGGGCTTCTTGCATCTATATGAGATTGAACAGAAGATAAAGGATAATAACTCAGATGGTATCTATTATGAACAATGTTTATTTTCTACAGTACACGGCCACGCCCCAGCTGCTGACAAAAGCTGGCCTGCAGGGTTTTAGGATCAGACGAAACACAAAAAACATCCAGTGGCCGCTGTAGAATACATTTAGCAGGGCTGCGTTTTTTCATGGGAACACAGAACAAAATAAAACTAAAATATTGAGCAATGTTTAATTTTTTTTTGGTGAATCACAAAGTCAAAGAGATCTCAAAGTGATTTAACAGATAAAAACTGTTATTTTTTTAAAAAGCCTGAGGATAATGTCCTGTTCACTCTAAATGTTTCTGAGCTGAATTCATTGGGATGTTTAATTAAATTCATCATCAGATCATAAAATTTGTTCATGCAATTTGAAACAAGAATTTAAATTATTCAAAGTAAAATAATCAGTTATTTTAACTTGATATTGTCAGTAAAATAATAGAGAAATGTGGCTCTTTAACAAGGTAAGGGTAGTTTTTTCATGAATACTGTGAAATATTATTTGGTTTAAATTGCAGCATTAAGTTAAAACTCACAATTTAGACAACTTGTCTTTTGTTGTTAAATCAACTTCATGAACTTTAATTTCTGAGTTGAAACCAAAACAATTTTCTTGTCGACTTAAATTGTATTTTCAAGGCAGCAGGTTTACTTTCATTTTCAAGTTAAACCAACTTCACATGTTTTACAGCTGCAGCTGTAGCTTCTCATGTCTCATTCATTATATTTATTCATTACATTTATTCTAAAATACTATTATTATAACATATAATTAGTAGCATTTTTATACTTATTATATATTAATGGGATGCACAGTTGGTAGCAGAGTTGCCATATAATCAGGTTCAAATCCAGGTCTGGGATATACAAGAGGATATAGATGGAAAAATATATAGATTATAAGATATATGAATTGAAATATCAGCTTTTCAAATAAAAAAGCTGGTAGAATCAGTATTATAGCTTTTCAACAAAGTGTCAAAGTTCTTTACAGACAATAAATAAAGTCAGTAGGACTTAAAATATGATACAGACATGAGATATTGATAATTATAATAATGAAACTGTAAAACAGTTGTAATCTGGTGATTCCTCTCTGCTGATTGACTTGCTGAGGGTCGTCACTGGATGATGACGTGATGGTTCACGGGCTTCGTCACGTCTTCCTGAAACAGATCAATAATCAATAATGTGATGAGCTTAATCAGCTTTTTAAATTTTTGATTTTAACTTCATGTGGACATACATTTCCACTTAAGTTATCAAACTTAATTTAGCTCAAAGTGTCACACTGCAAAAACATTAAATCTTACCAAGTATTTTTTGTTTAATTTCTAGTGCAAATTTCTTATTACACATGAAATAAGAGAAAACTAATTTACAAGTAACTTCTCAGCAAGATATATAAGCTTGTTTTAAATAAATACTACCTTAATATTTATTAAAAGGAACTAGTTCTACTTACAACAAGATATTTTCCCATGTTTTTAGTGAAAGCTGATATATCTTGTGAAAAGTTATAAGTTAATTTTGTCTTATTTCAAGTGTACAAAGATATTTGAACTAGAAACTAAACCAAAAATACTTGGTAAGATTTAATGTTCTTGCAGTGCAGACTTTAGAAAACATGTTGATTTCCTGGTAGAAATATAATGAAGTTATTTACAGTAGATTACAAAACTCCAGGAAGATTTACACAGGATGTTCAGAGTGTGTGGCTAAAAGTCAACACACACCCTAAGCTTTTATTTGTTCTTTTTTTTGTCTCAGGAACATTCATCACAGTTAAGAGCTTAAAGTATCCCTCTGCAATCCCTTGTTAAACTTTGACTCATATAAATGCACATTAATAACTTTCAAACTGACCTTGTCCCCTTTGACACACCCAGACTCAACACACTGTCTTCAGGAGGCTTGAGATATTCTAAGTCCTTCTTAAATCCACTGAATCCTGTTCCTGTTCACTAAGATTTACAATTGAATTTTTTTTCTCTCAAATAAATTCAGTGTTTCCTTAGAATGAAAGTAATTTCTCTCTGAGGAATAAATATGTTTAGCATTTGTACAAATCTAGAAAATGTGGCAGATGGTTTCATTTGCTTAGACTCTCCTGGAGGTTGAATCCACTGAAACCATTTCATGTGATGATACATCACAGTTTTGTTCCTTGAGTTTAGGAGTTTTTTCCTGCCTTAGAGGAGACATTTTATGCAAAATTCACATTTTGTATGTTTTTATACTTCTATCTGGGTCTCAGCTGCTTATAAAAAACCCTCCTAATGTTTTTTTGACAATAAGTTAATGTTTTTTGGTTTTACTGCTGTGTGTTCTGTACAATGGCTGCTGGAAAAGACAAATATTTTGTTGTTCACTTATCATGCAGAAACTAGTTCATGTGTTCTTGCTGATTGTACAGGAGGATCCACTTCTGCTTTTCAGAAATGTACGTTTGTGTATTTCCCCTTCTGTTTGCAGCCATTTTCATGTGCAAGTGTAAATGTTGAGTTGGAGGGCATGGCCAGCAGCAGTTTATGTGGATTTAAAGTGACAAGGGACCCTGAAACAGCTCATTGAAGGCAGAACTGAGCAGACTAAAATCTCATTATCTAATAATTAAAAAAAGCAAAAAAATTTAGTTGATATGTCTTATATAGACCATAGATCTACCCTAAGCTGTTCAAGGAAGCATAATTGTCACCAAAGCTCAGATACATAATGAATCAAAAGTCAATTTTAAGACCATGAAGCACTAAGATCCAGCAGCAAACTGGATCAGTATCGATGGCGAATGTTTCACTCACGTGATCTCTGCCGTTGGTCGCATAGAATCGGCTGTGGGTGGTGTACATCGGGATGTTGTTTGTTTCCATCAGGTTTGAGTAGGGACTGAAGCTGTTTCTGCGCCTCAAGCAGCAGAACCACACCAACTGCAAACACAATAAACACATTTACAGAGAAGACATCAATGGAAGGATCAAAGAAATTAAACAAAATACAGTTTGAGGGCGTAGCCGAACCGTGACCTTTGATGGTTTTACTTTGATTGTAAATGTAACTTAGAACAGGGTGGAGACTTTAATGGAGAAGAGAGTTTAAAAGTCTAGATAAAACTTTAATTACATCAAACACTGCCTTTGCACATATTAACACCTTTTTCAAAGTGCATTTATTACAATACCTGCATGCAATAACTGCCCAAGTCGCATTTACTGTTAAATGACCTTCCATAATAAAAAGCCTTCCAATGCCTTTTTGGCCTGGAGTTGATGAACTGCTGCTTCCCTGCTAACTGTTTTCTGTGTACAAAAATAAAATCTTACCAAGAATGAATATCTGGTTTCTAGAGCAAATACTTAAATACACTTGAGATAAGACAAAACTAACATACAAGTAACTTTTCAGCAAGACGTAGCAGTTTGGTTTTAGTCTGCATTTCTTGAATTTTGATAAAAAGCTCCATTGGCAGATTTTTTTCACTTATAAATTAGAAAAACATTTTGATTTCTATATTTTCTAAGTTGTTTTGAGAAAAGTGTTTTTAGCCCCTTGATTTTTTGGGGGTATTTTGTACTGTGAGGTTTCTAGCCTTCTCCTGGAGAACCAACATTTAGCTTTATACTTTACAAATATAGAACAAACTTAGAAAATACTTTCTGCTTAGAAACCCAGAACAACTGGAACCAACATCAGTTTTATACTTACTAATCCAGAACAAACTTAAGATCCAGAGAAACCTTTAGAAGTTTATAAATTGTGGAGAACTTATTGGTAATAAGTAATTATTCTTATTACCAATCGAGAACAAACATTAGATCTAGAGAAACTCCTATTAGTTTAAATTGTGTAGCACTTTTGTCCTTTTGTTGTTGTTACCTTTATCTTTTTGTCTTTCTTTTGGTTTTTTGTTTTGTTTTTATTTCCTTCTAATTTACGTCAAACACTTTGAACTGCTGAAAATGTGTGCTATAAATCAAATTATCTCACTTTACCTCACCATTCTAATAATTACACATTTCCATGTGACAAATTGGCACACACACCTTCTGCACATGTACACACCTAGTGTACACACAATCCATTCATAAGGTTGAAGGTCATACAAACACAGGTTCATGTTTTATTGTGCAGCCTGTCTACACTGATGTCAGCCACCCTGATTTCATAAAGTCAGTTATGCAATAAGTATCACATCTATAAATATTATATATGCAATTGGCTTCTTCATATGATATTCCTGAAACTTCAGGACAAAGATAAAGACATGAATCCCAGTTCACATTGAAATCAACATGCAGAATGCAACAGAAACTGTTCAGTGTTTGTCCTAATTTAGTGTTTAGAGATTAGACAAACACACTGACCCATTAATTCAGAAATAGAATAAGAGTATATTCACACCACACCTCCTGTTTGTTTGTTTAGAAAATCTGGTGCAAATATGCAATCGAACATCTTCTGCTGACCAAAAAGCGAAATCTGGTCCACCTACAAACCTCGGTCTTGATTCAGCTAAAGTGAACGCTTATGTGAATGACAAGCAGACCAAAAACAGAAAGTAGACTATAGCATAGGGCATTCTGGGTAAATACAAGTACAAAAAGCGCAAGTCTGGTGCTAGCGGAAGAAATGACTTGTGGTCTTTTGCCAAAGACCAAAAGAGAAATCCTGCAACTGCTAAAATCTGACAACACTCGTTTAAATTTACATTTTGTGAAGAAGGACGTTGCACTGAGGGTCTTCTAAAGTTTTCTTGTTGGTTTCATTAGTGGTTCTTGGTGCAGCGCCCCCACAGGGCAGGAGGTGAACAGGTTTGGTGGCATTTTCACATCTTATATTCTGGAAGACTCAGTTCACCTGGGGATAAAAATTGTATCATGCTGTTCACTTTTATACTGCACTGTGGAAAAACTGTTCTTTCCCTCACCTGTGGTGGCGCTGCACCAAGAACCACTAAAGAAAACAACAAGGAAACATTAGAATAAGACCCTGAGTGCAAACTTCCTACTTTACAAAATGTGAATAAAAATGGACTAGTGTAAGATTCTAGTGGTTGTAGGATTTCTCCTTTGTATTTGGTAAAAGACCACAAGCCATTTCTCCTGCTAGCTTCAGACTTGAGCTTTTGTTTTGGTTGTATTTACCCAGACTACACTGCGTTATAGCCCACTTCCTGCTTTTGGAACGTTCTCCGATCCAATTGGCATTCACATCAACCAACCAAAACTTGGACTTTAAAGTGGATCATAGTTCAATTCTTTGGTCCACATCAGAGTTGGATTGTGCATTCACACCTCCCCAAACGAACTGGACTTTCTAGCCAAATGAATTAGAGTTCGATTAAAGAGGAGAAAACAGGACTGGTATGAGAGCACTGTAAAAAGTACTGTACTATGGTAACTCGTTGAAATACTTAATTTAGTGTTTAAGGTTTTACAACACCATTTTACCGTGTGCTGCTGCTGTGATTTAATCAGCAGCTTTTCCTGCATCAAGAGAAATGAGGTTAAAGATCTAAACTGTCCTCACCAGAGCAATCAGCAGCAGGAGGAGCAGCAGCAGAACCAGAGCAGCCAGAACCAACAGAGCAATACCCCATCCAGGAACCCCTCCACTGGTCGCAGCGGGACTAGAGGTCGTTGTTGGGTTTGAGGTGAAGTTGGAGTTCTGGGTCGTCGCTGAGTTTGTGTTTGGAGTGCCAGTTGAGTTCACATTTGGGGTAGCCGTCACATTCCCAGATGTTTGGTTTGTGTTGGGAGTTGTGGTCAGGTTTGGAGCACTTGTTGAGTTTGGATTCAAGGTAACAGTTTCATTCATGCTTGACGTTGTGTTCGCTGGGACGGTTGTAGTCTGGTTTGAGACCAGTGGTGAGTCGGTGTTGGTGCTGGTGTTCTGCGTCCCGTTGTTTCCATCTGGTCCTGGTGTGATGTTTGGAGAAACTGTAGAACTGTTGCTACTTGGGGAAGTGGTGTTGATTGTTGTTGCGTTTCTGTCCACAGTCGTTATGTTGGAGGATCCAGCTGTAACTGCTGTGGTGTTACTGGTGACACTCGGACCAGATGTGGAGTTGGTTGGTTGGGGAGATATTGAGCTATTGCTGGTTGCAGGCGTTGTACTGTTCTCGCTTCTGGTGAACGACACTAAACAAAAAATACACAGAAGGCAAAAATAAATAGACCTGGCGTGTCTTTAAAACACAATAACATGAACCTGAAACAGAGTAATAACGCTACATTAATTTTTTTCTGGTCTGGATGAGTAGGGAAAAAATTAAAATTAGTTTAAAAAAATATATATTTTCTGGACTTTTTTCCATCTTGCATTTTTCTAAAGGACAAAAACCTAATAAAGCTTAATATTTTCCCCCAATAAAGATAATAATGCAATAACCCTCTCTGGACAGCTTTTATGGCTTCAGTTTGTGGTCTTCAATGACAGCTTTAAAAAATCAGAGATTAGAGCTTTTTATAATGTGGGAAAAGCTGGGAAAAGCTTGGAAAAGCATTCCTGTTCCTGAATCTTTTCAAAAAATTAGCTGGCATTGTTGAACCAGTGTGTAAAAGATCCGTATAAAGAAAACATGAACAGGTTATAAAAGACAAAGCTTTTATGTCCTGACCCAAATGTTTTTGTGTCACAGTGTGGTAACAGAGGTGTCTGTGTAGTTCCCAAAAACTGCCTGTGTGTTCTAGTATTAGCGGATCTATGGTTCATTGTGTAATTCACACTGAAAGGCTGCAAATCTGGTTTTCCTTATGTCCAAATTAGGACTGCACTATTCAAAAACAATGGATTTTATTGTTGAATATCCCAATAACTTAAATATTAAATAAAGATCTCCTAAAATATGATTGACTCAGTATTCTTTACAGGTTTTATTTTTTACCTTTTCTGACAAACCTGAAGAACAAAAAGTTCTTTTAGACTTTTATGAGTAGAACTGAATATTTTTTTCACAACATTTTGAAGAAATTTGCAGAGAAGTAAATAAATTAAAAGCTGCAGGCTTAGATGAGCTGATTTAGTTTAATTAAAATGATTAATTACAACAATTAATCAGGTAACATCCATCAGATTCTGGTGAATGTAACCAGAAAAAGAACAAACTGATGGTTTGAAACGTTTTTCAAAACATGTCAGGTTTTTCTTTTTCCAGCCTGTAAATGCATCTCTTTACCTCTGGAGTCAGATCCCAGAACATTTTTACACATCAATTTTTCATTTAAGCTGAAGTCATACAAGCTTTAATATGTAAGTCCATGAAGATGTGAAACTAAGTTTGTTTTAATTACCTGAGGAGACAAACACGAGAACGATGCAGAGTATGAGAGGCGTCTCCATCTTCCTGAGGAAATCCGACAGTTTGTGACAAAGATCTCAGTGTGTGGATCTGTTGGAGTCTGTTTGCACCAGGAGAAAGACTCCTTTATACACCTGGCTCACCTGCATACAGGTGGGGGAGGAACAGAGGGAGGGATAGGGGCTCTTTCCTCAGGATGTTAGACTTCCCAGCAGCAGCAGAGCGCCCCTCTGTGGTCAAATGGGGAACTTCTGTTTGGCAGGTTTCCTTCAGTACAGAAGTGTCTGGATCTTGGCTGACTAAATATTTAAAAGTCTAAGCCTAAAAGTAATTTTAAAAGAAATCTTCCCATTCCAGTGAACTTGATCAGGATTAATGGCCAGCTAGCACCAGTGCACTGTAAAACATTTGAAGGTGGTTTAATTTGAAAATAAAAGTCCACCTGCTGCCTTTAAAATGAAATTCAAGTCAACAATAAAATTGTTTTGGTTTTAACTAGTTCATGGAGCTAATTTAACAAGAGACAAGTTGTCCAAACATTGTTTTTAAGTTCATTAATCTTGAATTGTGAGTTTAACTTAATTATTTCACAATATGCAATAAGAAAATGCCCTCACCTTGTTAAAGAGCCACATTTCTCTATTATTTTACTCACAATATCAAGTTAGAATAACTACTTATTTTACTTTAGATTAATTTAAACTCTTGTTTCAAATTGCATGAACAAAATGTCTGATCTGATGATGAATTTTATTAAACATCACAATGAATTCATTTAGTGTGAACAGGACGTTATCCTCAAGCATTAAAATAAACATTTGCCTTAATAAAACACAAGAGTCAGATCAATGTAATGCGTTTCCAACTCAGGATACTGTGACGGCCCTGCTGAGCCGTCTTGTGTGTGTATGTGTGTATGTGTGTAAACATGCCGCTAAGCATTCTGGGAAATAGTTCCCACTCCTGTCTTTTTCTTCTTTCAGTTTTTTAAGTGCTAATCTAAAATCTCCAGTTTATTCAACTCTTGGAGGTTTGTCAAAATTAATAAAAGGTTAACACAACTTACTGCTGTAAGTTTATCTTTCACAAACTCACATTCAGGTTCAAAATCTAAAACTGGATAAATTTATTTGACTTAAAGAGTAGAAGATAGTTCTACTAAATGCAACTGCGAGACCTTTCCTAATTAGTTGATAAAATAATAACAAAGACTGCTTAAATTGGACAACAAGAAATAACTTGGGGTCTCATCATGGTCAAAATTGGAAAGTTAATTGAAACAAAATTAAAAGACAACATCTGTAAATCACACAACTGAACTGATCAGCAAAGTCATCATTCGTCTTGGATAATTTAATGTACATACGATTAATTTCAGTTTTGTTTTTAAATATCTTACCATCATCATCAGTACATATACCACCAGCTCTAGAATTAAACTAACTATAACCACAATTAAGACAGGGATCCTCAACCGTAACAATCCAAAGAGCCATTTTTGATCTTAGCACAACTAAATAAAACTTTAGAATCAAAAATGTTAACCCTCTCAGGCTCAAATTAAGTTGTAGTTGCAGGAAAAATCTGATATTTGGAGAACATGATCATATGGGGTAGTAATATGCAATTCAGACTGTTTTTTTGAGAGAGACATTTCAACAGCATTTCAACAGCATTTAGCTGTTTCAAATCTGCAACATCTGCCTGGAGAGGGTGAAGTTTTGAAAAAAGACAGCTTTCACTTTTGAAAAGAACTACAATTTGTTTTGCATTAGATTTTGAAAACAGATTTTGAAAACAAATCTAATGGATTTAGATTTGTTTTGAAATCTAAAACCACCTGTGATAAATTATGTTGCAACAGATGAGCAACATAATTTGCTCATCTAATTATGTTGCAAATTAACAAAAGTTGTAAATGTTATATAGCGTTTAATATTTGCTTATATTGAACACTTATGCCTATTCAAATAAGAAATAAAAAAAAGACTCAAGCTCTCTAAACATTATTCTAATCTTATGGCTGCTTGAAGTTTGAAGGTTTTTAATAATTTCCTGCAGAAATCTGGAGTGCATATAAGCTTTTCGTGTTTTTTGTTCTCTCTGAAACATTTAAAACACATTTTCAGTGTTTTATATCATACAGAATTCAACAGCATTACTCTAATTAGAGTAGTTTTTAAAATATTTGGTCTCTCAGTTTTGTGATACGTTTCCTTGTCATCATGTCAAAAAGATAAAAACTCCAGAATGAAAAACAAAGAGTTATTGCTGCATTATTTCCTCTGCCAGACAAATAAAATAATGCACGTTATGATATTCAAGATTTTATATTTCTAAGAAAATGTTGGACTGAAGCTGTGTGATGATACCTGCATATTAAAATTGATTCTAGCAAATTTGAAAATGAAATTGTCTAGTTCTTTTTAGTTATTTTAGATCAGATTTTTTTTAGATTATTTTGAATTTGAAATAATTGACATGATGCCCATGGGGAAATAGGGCAAACAAGGTTATAATGGCACAGGTAGTGAAACTTAATAATAGGTCAGAAAAAAACACATGTAGTTAGGCTGAGGGAATACAGCTGAATAAACCCATCCAGATTTATTTTTGTGAAAGATTTATGATTTCTTGGACAGAGAAAAATAATAGAGTTCAAGTCAAATTGGAAAAATGTGAAAATTCATTTATTTTTGAAGCCTGCTGAAGTTCTCGGGTTTGTCCTGAAGGGGGAGCCACAGGAAAAGTTTCAGACAGCCATCCTTCAGAGAAGCTAGCTTGGCATTTTAAAGGCTGGAACCAGTTCTAGAAATTGCAGTAATTGTGAAATTAGATGGCATCAGTTCTTAAAGCTTTGTGATAATTTCTTGTGGTGTGAGAAATTTCCAGAATATTCTATCAACCCTTGTTCTTCCTGGGAGAATACATCTCTACACCACACTTGTTATCAGCTTCAGTAAACTGTGTGAACTCTTGCAGAGAAGTTTTTCTAATGCTGTGAATTCAAACGAAGGATTTCATGGTCAGACGAAAACCTGTCAGATTTCTCCAACATGGATGATCCTCTAGGAAATGAGACAGTTTCCATCACAGTAACATCCCACTAATGAAGATGATAAAATTAACTCAAGACGTGTGCGAGCAAATTAAGAAACTAAATAAAAATGGCTGATGAGTATTAGATCGGAAAAGGTCGGTTCTGCAGTGTTTCTCTTTGACCATGTGGCCCGGTTCCTGTCTGAATCCAGGCGTGGCGACTCCTCTGACCGCGAGGTGAATTCTGGCATTCCTTCATGCAGCCGTCACTGGCAAGGACAAAGCGTGATCAGGCAGCCTTGAGTGATTTGCACAGCAGGTCCTAACCTGCCAAATAACAGCCAGCCAGTCACTCGGTCAATTATAGTGACAATTCAACACACACTTACAACCTGACGCTGTTGCATAAAGTCAACGTTAAGTTGGATGAGAGCAGAGAGATGGAGAGGTACGTCACAACAAACTATAGCATTATTAGTGTGTTTCCTTTACAAATGTGCACAAATATTTCTTTATATTCTGCTAATGTTGACAAAACACAATTTCTCAATTGCAGAGTTTCCTTTAAATAAAAAATAAAATTAAAATCACATGTGAAGAAGCTTGTTTGTTGCCAAAAGTTATGCTGTGAGAGCTTTGGTGGAACCAGCTGCACATTGTCCGAAAACACAGAACAAATGATTATCCCTCTACTACTTCCTGTTGTCTTCTTTGTGGTTTTTGTCAGTAGTAACATCCGGCTGTTGATCCCATGACTCCTGTGACGTAAAAAAAGTGCTTCCATTGCAGTTTTGCGAAATACATTTATTTTGATATAGCTGAAAACCTCCTCATCCTAGTGCAGCAACTTTTTATCAAAATTGGAGTGTTTCCATCATCATATGATTAGTGGAAATGCACATTTTACACTACAAACAAACAAACAGTGTTATGATGACAATGTTGGTGGAACTCAATGTGTTACCCAAGATATTTTTTGCACTGTTTTTGCCTTATCAGCCAAAACTGAGGCAAAGATGACAGGCAAGAAAAGCGTCCAACGAGTCGTTCATCACGTTTGTAATATTATTTGCGGGGAACAACAGAGAAATCAACTAAAGCACAAGTTTTTCATAGCCAGAGGAAGAATAAGGGGCACAAAGTCTTATCGGATGAGTGTGAACGTTGTGGGGCACATCTCGGGCAAAAGCAGGTGATTAATCACTGCCTTCAGGAAAATGCTTAAAAATAAATCTTAGCATAAAAAGGTGTTTAAATGTAAATACCGCAGTTACTGCAGCACATGTTTTGGTGCTGCCGTAGAGCTAGCATTGGAATTTACACGCATAACTCCCTTCACTTATTGATCTTTGATTTGACTATAAATAAGTGTCTTTATGACAAAAAAGGGACGCTTACTACCAGTTACCTTCGTGCAGATGAACAAGTGGTAGTTACTGTTGATCACAGTTTCATTCAACTGGACATAAGGTCGGCTGTCGGTCATAATGTGAGAAATATAATTTCTTACATTAATAAACTATATTCGACCCTCTAAATGCTCTGGTAACACTTGTTGGGATTGCATGTTCCACACTGACAGTGTTGGACCATGATTTTCTATTATTTCCCTCAAAATCTTTATACTGCGATCATTATTTTAGCGTGTTAGCAATAATGAACCCTGGCAACGTTCAGTTCTTCCAGATAAGCACTTCCGGACAAATTGCGACAGGCGATTGGTCTGTAGCTGACCAACCCACTAAAATGATTGATAGGTGGCGTCATATCAATTCTGAGAAGAGCCACAAAACCTGGCACAGTGTTGATTTAACTCTGCAAAATTGGCTGTGTAGGTAGAGGTAGATGTGCCCCCACCAGCTGCTGTGCTGCAGTTTGGAATATGAATACAGAAAATAGATGAGAATAACTTGCTTTGACATGCCCTACCATGTTAAATGCTGAACCGGTCTAGCAAATCCAAAGGTTCAAATAATTAAAACATTTTATTTTCTCCCTCAAAGCATTCTTTCCTTTGAATAAATTATGTGGAAACAAAAAGTTCAAAGATGATTGCTGGAAGCCAACGAATGTGCGTTTCGCAAACGAAGGCTCCTCCCAGTAATCACTCAGCTGCATGTTGGAAACAGTAATCATCGGTTGGTATTAATGAGTGCCTCTTCGCCACTTCAGGCCCCTCTTCAGGTCTGACAGGTGACGTGTAAACAAAGCGCTGCGGCGTGGGGCTGACGTGTCACCTTAGCCGCGCTGCAGCAACGGAGGCAGGCATGGCCGAGCCTGTTCAACGCATCTCTCATTACCCTGCATTGTCTGTCCTCCCTGCCCTCCGTTTTAGCTGTCAGTCACTGACAGCTGCCAATAAGGGTGAGGGCTCCTGCACACACAGGCTCACCTGACACGTCCATGTAAAAACACACATGGTTCAAAATACATAGCTTCTCATTCTGACTTCTTCTGCAGGATAGATAGACAGACAGACTGCAAAAATAACAAATCTTGTCTAGTTTCTAGTGCAAATATCTTAGTACATTTGAAAAAAGACAGAACTTAAAAATAAGTTTTCTGCAAGATATACATAAGCTTGTTTTAAGTCAGTAATTCTTGAATATTGATGAATAAAGTAGTAGTTTCACTGGATGAACAAGATATATTTTCCTGTTTTCAGTGAAATAATCTGGCAGTGGAACTACAACTTTTTGTATCTATATCCAACAATTATTGACTTAAAACAGGCTCCATACTTTATTGAAAACTTATGTTTAAGTCATTTTTGTCTTAATTTAAGTGTACTAAAAATATTTGCAAACTAGACAACTTCTTGGTAGGATTTTGTGTTTTTCTACTGTAGGTAGGTATAATTCTTGATAATAGCAAATATTATCAAGAATTTGTCTAGTTTCTAGTGTAAATATCATAGTATTTACACTATGATATTTGCACATATCATAGTGTAAATATCACTTTGATATGTGATATGAAATAAGACAAAAATAACTTAAATGTAAGTTTTTAGCAATATAAATAAGAATGCTTTAGATTGATAATACTTAAAACCAGCTGACTGAACTAGATATTTTTCTTTACTGTTTTAAGTAAATTTATCTGTCAGTAAAACTACAACTTTTTCTATCTATATTTAAGAATTGTTGACTTACAACAGGCTGTTATATCTTGCTGAAAAATTACTTTTAAGTAATTTTTGTCTTAATTGCAGCGTACTAAAATATTTGTAATAGAAACTAGACACATGCTTTGATCAGCTCAGATTTGTTGTTCTTGCATAAGATATAGATAGATAGCTAGATAGCTAGATAGATAGATAGATAGATAGATAGATAGATAGATAGATAGATAGATAGATAGATAGATAGATAGATAGATAGAT
>CAEGAG010114429.1:0-29770 GCA_903067065.1 Brachyrhaphis terrabensis | reverse complement strand
CAGCTTAAACAGAGTTTACTTCAGTTCTTGGCAGGGTAAATCCCCGCAGATTTAGGAAACTCAATTTACCCGTTAGATGGAGAGCTGGAAGCACATCTCCCCTCTCAGAAGAGGAAGTAGGGAGTGAGTGAGTGAGTAGAGAAAGAAGGGGGGGGGGGAGATGTCGCAACAACAACCCCTCTCACACATAAAACATCTGGAAGACATTTTTTTTTATTATTAATCCGAAGCTTGTAGACTTTATAGTATCCTTTCACTTTCTCCTCTTTAGTACTTTGTTTTCACATCTCCTCTCTTTCCTGCACCCAGGTCTGTGTGTGAAGACGTTCTCGGAGCCAAGTAAGCAGAAGGTTTTCATCAACATCTGCCAGTCGACATCCGTCCCGCCTCCGCCTGAGCTCTCCAGAGAGGAGCTTGTGCAGCTGCTCCAGTCGGAGGATCCCAGCGGCTATAGAGTTCCGATGAGCCTGGGCGAGCCGCACGCAGAAACCGACAACAGTATGTAGCAAAAGCCAAAGCTTACAGATTTCTTAAGATGACAGAAATGTGTAGGTTGTGATGTGGTCTGTAATTCAGTCAAAAGGTTTGGTTAGTCAAAATAGTGCTTACAGTATATTTTGACATTCTGAGCTAACCTTTCTCTTCATTGGTTTAGAATGGTCTTTCTCAATGGGGGTGTACCGCCCCCCGGGGGGCGTTCAGAGAACAGCAGGGGGCGCTAGCGGAAATTTTTACACAAGAGGGGCGCTGAGATTCCTTTGGGGGGCGTTTGGTCGAAGATAAACTTTACATCTTAAATGCACAACAATATCAGTTTAGACTTCGGAATATCAGTTTTATAAACATGTGATTACTAAAATTACGATACCCTCACTGTGTATCCCTCTGAAAAATGAACCAATGTAAATTTAAAAAATCCCTGGGTGATACCACGATAGAGAGTGTTTGTTTTATACAGTTAACATCAGTGCTGTGGGTGGTTTGGTATGAAACGGTACTACCACAGTATTTTTGAACTTCACTCATCAGAATACTGGGATTTTTTCCATTGTTTTTAAAAGCTTACATCAGTCTGCTTTTTTCCATCGATATGCTTCCCAACCGCCGCGCACCGTATGGGGTAAAAAATAATAAGTAAAACGCGCACGTTACGCAAAACTCTGAAACGGGAGAACCGGGATGTAGAACGGAGCGACAGACTAGATGTGAATCCGGGCATAAAAACA
Source organism: Brachyrhaphis terrabensis (assembly GCA_903067065.1). Lineage (NCBI taxonomy): Eukaryota > Metazoa > Chordata > Actinopteri > Cyprinodontiformes > Poeciliidae > Brachyrhaphis > Brachyrhaphis terrabensis. The sequence continues at coordinate 28,544 of CAEGAG010114429.1, read as the reverse complement.
GAGAATACAACGCTGAATAGAGAAAAATCAATGAGTGGCAAATCAATACATGATGATGAGGTGGTGCAGTAGGTGATGAGTGAAGATTACTGGTGGTGAGCATCAATACAAACGATAAAATAAATCTAGCAACAGGAAAGAAACGAAAGAGGAGATAATAAAACAAGAGAGGAAAATACTAGTCAAAGAAAACTAAATGGAAATGAATGAAAAACAAAATTCGAACATAAACTAAGAAACTAAAGTAAATACAGAGGAATAAGTCTGTATGGCAAGACCTTTCGAGCAATAATTAATACAGAGGACTATATAATAAGAACAGACAGATGCTGTTTTCAGATAAAAGGTAAGATAATATTGTTGAAGTGCCTTGGGTTTTTTGGGACAACAAAAACCAGTACTAAGAAGAAATATATCTTACAGATGATAAAAGTAAAGAACACTCAGTAACATGTGGATGAAACTCTGAACTCAGATGAAATCTGAGCAGCTGCATTCCATTATAGCGCCACATATCTGCTGCTGTCTTTCAGATTCTCAGGGTTGCACAGCCTATGATGTCGTCATCAACCAGGACTTCTTCCAGAAGAGTCAGGTGTCTTGTCAGATGGCACGTTTAGCATGTTTGGTACTTTACAGCGTAGTAAAGGAAGTGGTGTGTGTGTGTGTGTGTGTGTCGGTGTCTCGCAGAAGGATCCTCTGTTCCAGCAGTTTGTTATCTTGGTGTCTGTGGAGGGCCTGGAGAATAAATACAGTCTGGAGCTGAACAGAGGTGAGTCTGTGCTCGTGTGTTTGTCTCTCTGATAATGTCAGACCACGTCGAGATACGGTTTGGAATGTGTTTGTGCAGACTGGAAAGTACTGAAGAACAGAAAATTCCTCGGCTCTGTCAGTGAGCAGAACATCCGGACGAAGAGCAGGCCGGCGATCCAGGAACTGCAGCCTCAGTATGTCGCTTCGTTTCAACGCTGAACGCTTGCAGTGCCCTGAAAAGTTTTCCTATGACTTTAACTTGTTAGAAACACAACCTTAAACTTCAGTGTGTTTTATCGGGATTAAGCAAGAGAGAAACCAACATAAAGCGGAGTGATTATTTATTACCACTAAAACTCTGAAAAGACTGGAGACTTTTGTCATCCAGTTTTTGGTAGAAACAGAGAGACAAAATAAGCCATCGTGCAAATGGAAACTGTTGAGTTTGTTTTAATTTATCATGTGATTAATTGGTTTATTTCAGCAGACTTAGCCTCAGTGTTGCCATTTTTAGCAATTTTGTAAATTAATAAATGAAAATGAGTATTGGCCAAAATGGAAATGATGATCGGCCAGAAAACTGCAATCAGTGCACCGCCCTGCTTTTTCTATGACATATTTCACCTTCCTTTTCTCAATTCCGATGCACTTTTTTTGCCTCGTGAAATCTTAGTGAAACACATTGAAGTTTTAATGTGACAGCGTTCTAATGCACTGTGCAAGTCTGTTATTTGTCCTCTAGCTGCAGTTCATGCTTGTTCTTGGCATGAGGCAACAGTAGAAGTAATGGAATTCCATATTAAAACAATGGAAGCTTTAATTTTACACTGAAATAATGTAAATGATGAATGAAGGATGAATCTCTGTCTGCCCTTAGGGAAAACGCCCCAGCATGTGTTAAAAGGTGAGACAGCTCTTACTCTCTGTCTTTTATGCTACATTAAAATAGCGTTGGTGACATGGATGTGTGAATCTTCTCTGTGCTCAGACCAGAATGCTCGCTGTTGGTGGAGCCCCCCACTGGTCACCCGGAGTACCTCATTGCAGAGATAAAGCTCCCTGGAGTGGTAAGCTGTGCATTTGGTCCTTTGGGACCAAATTAAAAAATTTGAAAACAGAGTTTATGGGAAGATAGTGAGATCCTACCCAAGCAATTATTTCGACTCACCACTCAGGGAAAGGTTACGAAGCCATTTCCCAAACACTGTGGGAGGCAGCTTTCTGGCAGCTTGTTTAGTGTTGAAACTTTATGACAGTACATTTGTGGAGCTTGCTTGGAGTGAAACAAACACAGCAAATAATCTTTGTTTTTTTTTTTTTTGTGTTTATTTTCTACCAGATGGACCAATTTCACAATTCACAACACGTCGTCTCGAGGTAGTTTTCACAAAATAAAAAATAGAAAAGGTCAGCAAATCTGCAGCAGAGTGCTGATTTAAAGGGACAGTGTTATGGAAGATGTACTTTTTGTGAGCTTTACATCGTGCTGTAATGTTTTTCCTTCATCCAAGGCGATCTGGAGTGTTGCCTTGATTCTTTCATGCATAACTTAATGTTATGCATGAACATTAAGTTATGCAGTTTCCATGCATAGCTTAATGTTATGCATTAAGTTATGCATAACATTAATGTTATGCATTAAGTTAATGCATAACATTAAGTTATGCTTTAACTCAGGGAAGGAGCTGCACTGCCTTCAAGGCCCGTATTTTTTCCCAGGACCACCCAGGTGTTTTGCCTGTGGCAGAAACCTGGGTGGTCCTCGCTCTGCCTTCAAGGTGCAGCTTCTCCTCAGGGCTGCAGTTTCCAAGCTTCCGTCTCACAAGAAGCTCCTACCCCTCCCTCTCCCCCGTGACTCCCGCACTCAGCTCCTTCAGACTAGCCAGTAGCAATTAGCAAACACCTGGTGGAACTGCACATCTGCTGAGCTCATTATAGGAGCTACTTTTCAGTACATTGCAGGTAAAAATGTTGTTAAAGGGTTAACAGAGGAGCCGTGTTGTGACGACTTCAGAAAGAGTATGAGTTTTTAAAGAGACAGAGGTCCAATTACAAGAAGTTTAATCACAAAGTCCAGTTTTTTTCAAGTTATATTTGATACATACAGCATTTTTATGATGACTGACGGTAACACAGTTGCTTGATTGTGCTATAAAATGACATTATGCGCCTGGAAAATTCATAATACTGCCTCTAAGTTCATAACAGCATCTGTAAGGGACTGTCACATACATAAACCTAAGCAATATTTTAAAACTAGTGGGAGAATCTGATTGAGTCATTAAATAACGTACCCTAAGTAAATGCCAATCGTGTTTTTATGCGTTTTTCTTCTGTTTGGTACTTTGGTCAGTCTTGCTGTTTTATAAGTGTCTTTAAAAAATGGACTTGGCTAAAGGCTGTTTTATGATGCAGTAAAACAAATTGGCTACCATGTATAGACTTTTAGTGAAATGTCCTGACTTTCCCCATGCCTCCAATGTCAACCTGCCAAACTAAAACAAGATTCTCCAGAGGGACCTGGAGAATCTTGTACCTCATCCATGCTCTGTTGGTACTGCAGCCAGAATCCGATAATTAAAGTGTTATTGTTGCTAGATTTGTATTACTAAAGAGCAAACAAACATTCCACGACATGGCATGCTTGACTTGTTTTTATTATTTCCCGCTCTACATGGAGTATAACCTGCCGCTGCACACTTCTCCACCCCCGTACCTGCTGGACGCTTTGTTGTGTCGAGTCACGACATTCGACAACCTCGTAAAAGTAACACAATTGAAAGCATCAAGGAGCCGGTTCAGACCAGTTTGTTCATTACGTCTTAACAGTAAAAGTAATTTCAGTTGACATAATTACCTATCCGTCTGTAATGACTTGTTTAAATCATTCCAATAAGTCATTGTTCACAACCTGCCTTAAGAGATTTAGTTGGAATATTTCTTTGACGCACAACGTTGGCAGCCAGAGCGGCGCTGCCTTGGTTATATGGCTTTTGAGCCGTACAGCATATGTACGGTTCAACAGGGTTGTGTTGTGTGTTGGAATGTTTGGCAGATTATCAGACAATCATCTCGTTTCATGGAGAGGTTTTTGCGTCATCTTGATCCGACACCTAGCAGTTAGTTTCACCGCAGCATCTGGAGACGAGTTGGAACATTAAATAAAAGTGGTAATGAGGTACCCATGGTCGGCGTCAACTATTGTAGAGCAGTCTTTGGGTTTTGGCCTCCTTTTGGGTTCTCTGTAGAACAAACAATCTGCATTACCTCATAAAGTCCCACTGAAAATATTCTGGTTTAGGTACCTGGACCTCCTGACTGCATCTCACACACACAAACATGGGATAGAAACCAGATCCAGAGAGAAATGTTAGCTACATTACTGCTAAAAGAAAAAATGCCAAGAGTGCTTAGAAAATTTTAATACAGCAGCAAAAAGAAAGTTTTAAAGCTCCAGTTTGTAACTTAAAAAAAAAAACATCATATTTTTGACATATTTGTCCATGCTAACTGATGTCCAGTTAGCATGGAGACCGGTCAATAGGTGTCCAAGCTAACTATCCTTAGCATTCGCAACAGGGACTGCTAGATGCAATGTGGCAGACAGTAAGGAGGCTGATTGACAACACTAAGATCCGCCTCTTGGCTCTGATTGGTTGTTAGCACTTGGAGAAGGCAGAGAAGCTCAAATTTTTTCAGATTGTCTCATACAATAGTTCAGTTTCAACATATATGTAAGCAATTTTTTTTAAATAAAAGTTACATACTGCAGCATTAAAAAACTGACTTATTTTGTCAAATATTAAAAAGGAAAAGGTGTTTTATGCCAAAATACCTTCACGCTGCAGAGTGCTGGGTTTGTTTCAAGCGAGTGACCTTGTTCTCTGTGCAGTCATCATCTCGCTCTCTGGTTCTGGACGTCGGAGAGGACCGGCTGGTGTTGACAGCGCGACCGTCGCTCTACCACCTGGACATCTTCCACCCGTTCTTGGTTGACCAGCAGAACAGTGTGGCGCAGTACAACAAGAGCACACAGGTACGCAGAACTAACTAGGTGGGAAAATTTGCTCCTTACTTTCACAACATATGTAGCTTAATCCCTTCTGCTTTGCAGTGTGAAAAATTAACTGTTTCTGTTGTTTCTTACAGATTCTCACTGTCACCATGCCGGTGGGCTCATCAGAGCCATGAAGCTGCTGAAGAATTTTATTTAGATTTTTCCTACAAAAAAAAAATGCTGTGACAATTAAAGTTTTTTTTTTTTGTTAAAAGTTAAATCTGTTTCAAATTTTATTAGGACCCGTACTAATTAATTCCGACTCATTGATTGTGTGGATCGTTAGCGCAATTAATTGCTATTTTTATGTTTGTTTTGTGTTTCAACACAGACAAAAGTTCAGAGCGGAACCTTTAAACTTGTGTGTTTCTTAGCGGACGGGTGACATCTGCAGAGGAAATGGACGACAGAGCCGCTTCTCTTGGCCAACTTTTGCTTAAAAAAATCGATTTGATTGGACCCTGGCAAAAAACCTTTGTTGTGTTCAAGTACTGCTAACAGGCATTAGCCTATCAGTGAAGTATGTGTTCGTAATTATGTGAATTATGAACACATAATTCATAATTTTATGAGTTGTGTTCATAAAAGAAAGTGCGGGGATTTCCTGATTTTTGCATAAATTTTGACAATAATTCTCAAGTAACTGGAGGGACTGATTGAAATAATTTGACAGTAAACAGGTAAAAAAAAACTGCATTAATGTGATTGACAAGATAAAATGTGAGCACACTTAGTATTAAGCCTAGAATCTAGAGGGCCACATAAAAAGCTACGGCAGCCCTGATTTGGCCCACGAGCCTCGAGTTTGACACGTGTGATTTAAAGGATGCAGATCTCTAACCTTAGAGGACTGCAGTTTGAGACCACTGGATTAAAAGAAGACATTTTCTAAAATTCCACTAACAAATATGTGGACTTTTTTTTCTAAGGGTCTAAAAACATGAGTGAAAACATCAAATTATTATTATTATTTTTCAACTTCTTCTCCACTCCCGCCTGCTTCAGGGGTTAAACACCAAATTTAGAGCTGTGATGTAGAAAAACATCTACTGTCACGTCACAAAAACCTCCTTTTCCTCTTTACAATTAATTACTGCCAAACATCCCTCATTCCCTCCCTCTTTCCTTCTCTCCATCCATCACCCCTCCTGCCCCTCTTTGTTCCTTTCATCCCCCTCTCCACCTGCCCTGTGGCACCCCTCCATTTGTCCAGTGAGGTCATCCCTGTGTTCTCCCTAATCCTCCGAGGTGCTCGTCTTTCTGCCTCTGCTTAATCCACCCATGGCCCCCAGCCCTGACCACACACACACACACACATCTGCTCATATGTGCACAGACTCAGTTATTCTTGTATTGTATGCTCAGTCCCACAGTAATTCCACAGCCTGCATGCACGCATTGTTATTCAGTCAGTTATATATATATATATACACATACTATCGCTCCACCTCTTGGTATAAAATCTGTCCGTCTTCGTGCGTTGGATGTACTGTGCGTCCCCGTCCATCTGTGTCTCCTGTGTGCTGCTACCGTCTTATCTTACAGGTACGTCCATCTCTAGGTCCATCTAACAGCTTCTGTGATCTAATGCAGCTAAAATGAAAATGACTTCCTCTGGTTTCTACTCATCTTACTAAAGCATCAAACACCGTATTGTTTTGTCACTAATACGCCGTTTCTCTACACTGTAATTTTATTAGGACCAACAAAAAAAATTTATTAAAAAATCTACATTTTAACACACTGACTCTTGGATGTTCAGTGAACCAATTAGAAGTCGAACTGCCAACGTTTTTCTTTTCCATCATTCAATATAAATCTGTCATTTTCAAATCAAACTTTTACCACAAAAGACAAAGACGAATTCAAAAAGTCTTAACGCAACAAAAGCCAACAACAAACATAAAAGGTTGTCATGGTAACAAATTTTAGCTTCAGACAGAAAAAAATGCAAAAAGAGACAGAGATGCTGAACCTGCTTTTTTTTTTTATTGATGAACACAGATTATTTTTTCCCCAGCTGTCTCTGCTGTCCTTTAAAACAAAAAACTGAGTCTTACCAGATTGTATTAGACAAGCCCACAGTTTAGATAGTTCAGTCAAACTCATCACCTACAACTGACGTGACATACATGATGAACCAGTTCGATGCTATGATGCTAACCACCAGTCGCCTGCGCCATAAACAACCATCTTACGCTGCAAAGAGAGACGTGCCGAGCCGAACTATGTGGCTCTTATTGCTAATTCAATGTTTGGAATCATAACCAACAAGGACTGAACGGCTTCCTTCACTTCCTCCACTGCCATCACTAAAACTACAGGCAGACTGCAGTTTGAAAAGTGCAGAAAATCAACACCATCATTCATAACTTCTTCTGTTCACTGATTGGAGGAATTCAAGTCAATGGGTGAAATGGAGTAGCTTTTGGAACTAACATATTTTTACAATTATTGCATGTTACGCTTATAAAACGTGGGTAGAGCGGAGGCATAGCCCGCTATATTAATATTAATTCATTCGTGCACATTATGCTGTGCATCTGAAAAAAAAAAAAAAAAGTTTTTCCTCTGACTGACCGTGGGTCAGTTTTTATTCTGTCCTTAGTGGCCAAACTTCAGGTTTGACCTGGTTTCACAGCTTTTGGTCTTACTGACAATAAACTAAAAAATTGACAATTTGATTTAAATCAACAAAATAGACACATTTTTACTTAAAAAAAAAAAAAAAATCCTGAGTCTTGCCAGGTTGCATTAGTACAAGAGAAGCCCACAGTTTGTAAATGTTTTGAATTTATTTTTTATTATTATTATTTCTATTTAAGCAGCACGATTTGCATTCATCGTAATTTTGATGAATGCAAATAAACCTCTATTTTTGACACCTCATGTTTTCTGAGATGACACCTGCACAACAGACCACACTTGCAGGTCAGATTTGCTCGGCTTTGGCCGAACTTCGGACACCCCCGATACAAACTCCAACACCAACCAAGCTAAATTGTCCGATCTGATCAGACACTTATTTGGATCAGCATCCCCTCCCACAGTGTCGTGTTTCCTCCCTCCAGCTGGCTCTTGGCCCCGGCCCCCCTTAGCAACAGCTGAATGTTAGCTGACATCCTGACCGCCAGGCTGGCTTCGGTCCACAGCTTTAACCTTACTGAAGTCACTTTTTAATCTTTGAAAAAAATACTCCGTTTATCAGTCACATTTCCCAGCAGCCTTTGAATTACCCAGAACCCGAGCGAAAACAGAGCTGCGTGCTGCCGGACATTTATACCCACACAAATGTTTGTCCTTGACCACTGAGGCTTCGGAACATGACGCTATTCCCAAATCCCCTGGTTTGTTTTTTTCGTCCCTATTCCCCTCCTGCCCCACCCCAGGCAGCTTCCAGTTGTTTCTACAGAGGTGTTGAAATGCGCACCTCTCATTCATCTTTCCAGACGTTTTTCACACCCTCCCACTCTGAGTGTCCTTTATGTTGGGGAGAGAATATATTTAATCTCTTGAAAAGGAAAAGCATTGCTGAAGTACAGCGCTGCCACCACAGTTTTTTCATAAAGGCCACAATTGACATATTGGTCTCATCCGACCACAGAACCTTCTTCCAAATGTTTGCCGTCACAGCAAACTTTCTTTATGCTTTTACTTTTTTCACCACGCAGGATTATTGTTGTATTTAATGAGCTAATATTGTACATGTAACTCTGGAGAACTTTGGCATGCAAAGCAGTTCACTGTGAATGACTGGTTTCCTTTGCAACAGTTCGCAAATCTGGAAAAAACACATTTTTGCAACCGCGGTGTTTCCATGAAAAAAGAAATTAAATTAAAATCGCATGTGAATAAGCTTGTTCACACGAGAAGTCATTAAAAATCATTTCAGCGGACGGATGTAGACAGTTAAATTAGATATATTCATAATTCAGCTTTCATCATCTATCAGCCAATCAGAAGAGACGATGGCATCTTGGAGCGTCAAGCCCCGCCTACTTGGGAGCGGCTACTCATGTGGCGTTCTGGTAGCACCAACGTCACTCAATGCAGATGGAGGGCAGGAAGTAAATGCAGCCCATTTATTTCTGTTGATCCAGCATCAAAATGCCTAAAGTCTGAGTCCTGTATGGTTGTTCCAACCGTACTAATAGAGAAAAAGATAAACGTTACTTTCGCATTTCAACAGTAGTTGGTCACAAGGGAATTAATTTTAAAAAAAACTTACACGGACAGAAAAGATAATGTTTATTCAGTGGGACTTTCATGCTTTAAAAAGAAAAAGCTAAATAAATTAAATATAACCTACCCAGCCATACAGTCACAGTGAGCTGTGATTATTCCCCCACATGGTTCGTGTCTGTCCATGAACTATATTCATGGTCAGACATGAACATGTGGTTTCTGCAGATCGGTGCGAATGGTTGACCCACATTGGACCTGAAACAACTCCAGCATGAATCTGGGTTTACAGAAGCTAAATAAATGATTTACCAAGAGATCCAAGGTCATAGAAATAACATGGGTTAGCTTGTTGTTAGCGATAGCATCGTTATCATAGACTAATTACTTAAAATAGAACAACTAAATGATTGTATTCTCCAAGCTTTTGAAAACTTTCTTCTGGTTCATATAATATGATGTTTGCAGGTCCAGATAGTTATGTCCATCGCCTCGATGTGGGTAAATCCTCAAGATTATAAGAGGAGTCTTTTTTCCCGAGATAATACGGATCATATCCTAAATATACGTGTATTTTTTCGAGATGCCTTGTCAGCCTATTTAGGGCGTTGGCATACTCGTCATCAATTTTGCTCTGTTTTGAAATCCACTTCCTGCCCTCCATCTGAATTTCGTGCGTCATCCTGGTCACGTGTCTGAAACCCAGCAATATCCTCGATTTTACAGAAGAGTCATGGATTCAACACGTTGACTTTTGGGGTCAGTTAGACTAAATCTGTGAAATATCCCTGCTCAACATCAGCACAAGCATCGACTTCCACCAAGTCAAACTTATTGTTTGTACGCAAATGTTTCTGGAAGATGCGGTCGGTTTCTTTACGGCGCTCCATTCCTCAGTAGTCCGAGTGACGGCAGATCAGCAGCAGCACATGGGCAAGTTAGAGACTCACTGCTGTGCTGCTGACAGCAGAGCTACTCCAGGCTATTTGATCATGTATGATGGCTGTCACAACAGCCGACGGAGGAGAGACGGAGCAGAGCTGTCAGCGAAGCTTTAGTCTGATCTTTGATTAGACTGCGGTCACATGGCTGCCCTAAGTTCTGCCTGAACACAAACCCCTAAAGAGTGCAGAAAAAAACACGGTAACAGAAGTTAAATAAAGTTTAAAATCAAATTATTAGAGAAAGAAACATATTATTTGACATGATGAGCCGTCTTCCTGTAGGTTTATTGTAGTGTAAAAAGAACCTCTGACTTCTACTAAAAGTTCCAAACTCGTTATAGATTCTCAGTTTGTCAGCAAATGGGTGAACATGGAAGTATCAGTTTTAACTTAATTTAATTGAAAATTTACCCCTTTTTTCAAATCTGGCAAGGACAAGTACAGATTGTTTTAGCAGAACTTGTTTCTTGGTAACTGATTTAAAAACACAATGACCCACTTAGAACCAGTCTGACAGAAAGCCTGTGATGTGGGGAGCCAAAGTTGAGCTAACGGTCCGAGAGGATGTGTGTGGGGGGGTGTGTGTGTGGGGGTGTGGATGTGTGGGCAGGGAAGTGACAGAAACACAATCGTTTATGGTTTCTATGTGTTTGACCCCTCTGTTACATTCTCACCTGTTGACACCTCATCAATCTCCCACGCTCCCCCTGCCAGGAAGGTGTCAGCAGGCCGCGCCCTGGGAAAACGTCCGTCTGTCAGGCTCTATGTCAGGACGATGGCAGCTCAGATGGACAATTTAAAGCCAAATCCATCAGTGTGTGTGTGTGTGTGTTTCCTCCAAAGTGATTAGTCACAGGATAATGTAAAATATATTGAGGATGACTCACTCCTGCTTCTGAGCTGACAGTAGGCAGTATTATGTTACCACAGTTTTATTTTGCACATAGCAGTGGTGTTGGATACAATATAATGAGACACAGTTACTGTTTCTATTTTTTCTTCTTTTTTTAAAGGATGTGGCCTTTCTAGGCTATGTTTTATTTAGACATTGTCACATTTCTGTTACTTTAAAACCACAAATTCACATGTTTTTAGCTGTTAGGGTTAAAGAACTACTGGGTCTTTAACTACTGTCTTCTGCTACAGGTTGCAGAAGACAGTAGCTGTGTTTGCCTGTAACAGGGAATCCTAATAAAAGCACTGGGCCAAACACTGGGACCTGGGGAACACCTCCAGTGTTCTGAGTTAAAAGGTTGAATTTTCACAACCTCAGAAAAAAAAAAAACATCTAGAAAACCGTAAAGCGGATGTATTGATGAAAGGTATGAAAATTTGAACAGATGATAAAAATGTTATATGATTCTAAAATCTGAGAAAAAACCACCATTAGCTGCAGTCAGAGATTTTGAATTTCAGAAATGTTCTAGAATATCTGTGAAATTCCTGAGCTCCAAAAGTTGAAAATTTGTGAGTAAAAATTCAGAAATTTTGAGACAAATTTTGAACAAAAAAACACAGAAACTTCAGATCTCCGAAAGTCAGAAAATTTCCAAAAGTTGAACATTTCCAACTTTAAAAGCTCAGAAAACTTTCCCCGGTTTTTGTAGGAAACATGTAAAATCTCAACATTTCTGAGATTTTTCTTTCACAAATTTTCGACTTTGAGAGTTCGGAAATTTCAAGCGTTTTTCTAGAAAGTTTGAGATTCATCTCAAACTTTCTGAGTTTATTTTCTCGCAAATGTTTGACTTCTGGAGCTCAGAAATTTCCGAGATTTTTGTAGAAAATCTCTGAAATTACTCTCAACATTTCTGAGGGGGTTTTTTTTGGTGGGTTTTTGGTTACCCCCCCCCCTTTCTTATTTCTTTATTTTTTTTTATTTTTTTTATTTATTACAGGAACAAAGCATATAGTAGCAAGAATACCAAGTTTTCACCTGCAGTTCCTAGGCGATACATGTTTTCTGGAACAATGAACACATACAGAACACCTCCAATAGTAAAACATAGTGAAAGAAAAATTATTGGCGAAAAGACACATACACATGTATACTTGCATACACGTACACACACATATACGCCTCCGGAGGAAAAAGAAAAACTGGAAAAAGAAAAACAAATAAACAAAATTAATTAATTTAGAAAGAAAAAAAAAGGGGGGGAAGCTGGGTGCGCAGGGGGGGTTTACATATCTACATTGAAACAACAAACTCAATAAATGGTTGCCATTTAGAGTAGAATTTGTTCAAGTTTCCAGTTTTTGAATATCTAATTTTCTCCACCTTCAAAAAGGACATGACCTCATTTATCCACATTGTGCTGGATGGGGCTATAGTTGATTTCCAGTTAAGGAGAAGGTGACGCCTCGCGATCACAGAGGTAAAGGCTATCACTTCCAACTCTCTTACGGAGTATTGACTATATTGCTCCGGGAGACCAAAGATACCAGTATGAGCTGAAGTATCGATAGTTCTTGAAAGTACAACAGACATGGTGTGAAAGTAAATTTGCCAGAAATTTGTAAGAGTTGAGCAGGTGAAAAACATATGTGCAAGATTGCAGGGTGAACTTCCACATCGATTGCAAACATCCACCATGTTTGGAGAGATCTTTGCCAGCCTGGTTTTTGAATAATGACATCTGAACAACACTTTGAACTGTATCAGACTCAGGCAGGCACATATAGAAGTTTTGTGAATGGCTGTCAGGGCTGCCTCCCACCAATACTCATCAAAAACCAGCCCCAGTTCACGCTCCCAAGCTCTCTTAGTGTTCGTAGTTAGAAAGACGTCATATGACTGAATCGAGTTATATATCTTTGAATTTAAAGACCTTTGCAAGAGGTTAAGTTGTATAAGTTCACCCCACGACTGCTCAGGTGGCAGGTGAGGGAAGTTGAGAAATAAGGATTTTGCACATGCCCTTATCTGAGAGTATCTAAACAGATGGGAGGGTGGGAGATCGAATTCAGAAGCCAAATCAGTGAAAGAACAAAACAACCCTCCCCTATAAAAATCCTTGAAACATTTTAGTCCCTTATTCTGCCAAAAGGAGAAGGTCGGGTCAGTAATAGCGGGTGTAAACATTGGTTTTTTTTGAAGTGGGATTAGGACTATGGGGCCTGTAAATTTAAACTGTTTCACAGCTACACTTTTAACTGGAACCCGGAAATGAGAGCACATAACACCTGTCTCATTTGTGAGTACTGTGTTTTCACTGTCCTAATGATTAATATTGCACGTTAAGATGTTAAAATTTAACAAAAAAAGTTGTAATAAAAAGATAAACACCTGGATGTCCATGACAAATTCATTTGTCCATGAATTAAGAAATTAATTCAGGAAGTAATTAATTTGTTAATTATTCCATGAAATCTTCAACATTTCTTCCTAAGCCTAAAAAGATCAAATGTTCTGATGTTTTAGAAAGCTTGCCTCTGAAAATTAAGCAGGTTTTTGTGTTCTATTCTGCAGAAAATCCTCTGGATGACATGAGTGACAGTGACACAGAAGACTTAGTGGAGATAAAGATTGACGACTGGCTTGTCTTTGGTCTCGAGAGAGAGGTGATGAAATAAAGGCCTGACATACTTTATGCAAAGCTGAATAGATGACACAGTCACGTGGTTTCGGACTGTTGGTATTCTCACACACCTTTCATGCAACAGTGCAGACCACCTGTGGGCAGCCCTCCTGCTTCAGTACACGTCACACCTCTATTCGTAGAGGTCTCTCCTCCCTCCATACATTCTCTATTTTGTTTTTAGGAAATGGTCACCAAGCTTGTACCACACTTTTCTCCAGATAGCCTCTTCAGTGAACAACGGCTTTCCTAGCTGTTAACTCCTGGATGGTTCATAACCAGGAGTGATTAACCGTCCACTGGTCTTATTATCATAGTATGTAATTCAGTGTAGAATAGTACAAATATACCTAATTTGCATACTGTAAGTACATCAAAAAAACTTCTGAACAATCAGCAACACTTCGCACTGTGAAGATACTTTGACCTGTGCCTGATATCGAGTTCAACAGGCAGGCAAAATCACACAATTTTCATCACGCGTTTATTTTAATGAGAAGTTGTTTTAGCACTTCACATGAAGCATGTCGAGCCCTTAAGATCAGCTTTTAAAACTTTTACATGTAGCATTGAGTTTTTCATGTGTTTCATCGGTTCTTATGTTTTGTCTGGTGAATCAAAATGTAAATGTAGCAGAAGGGATGATCCACCATAATAGTGAATTCTTCTTATTGTTTTAAAAAATTGAAATCAGTGCATAGGATGACAAACTTCATGTATGTTATCAGAACATTCTGTGAAGATTTTCTTTTGTTACTTACTCATCATGTAATCTTCATGTTTGTTTAGATTACCCATCCTCTGACAGACGTGTCCTTATGCTTATCTCCTGTTGGCTCTACTCTTGTCAGACTGCAGCACTGGTGTCTGAACTCAGACAGAAGTGGCAGAACTTGTTCATAAAGAGGATCCGCTGTCCTTCCAAACCCTGGTCTCAGCAGGACGAGGCAGTCATCCAGACCTTAGTGTCTGTATGTGCTCAACTTCATCATCGCTCTGCAGTTTGCCTCTGGATGGAAATTATTCCTGCGTTTAATGCCTGCAGTTTACGTTGACTGCCTCCAGGTGCTGGGTGCTGAGGAGCAGGAAGCCGGCCTACAGCAGCCTACAGGGATTGGCCAGAGGCCTAGGCCTATGACATCAGAGGATGGGCCAAGGTCATCAGGGAGGAACTCCAAGGCCAGCCCCCAGCTGCCCTCTCACAACACAAATGACAAGTAGGCCAATAACTATCATGTTCATGGTAGTGTCTTGTGCTGGTTTCTCTTCTTTTATTTGATTTTCTGTTTTTTCTCAGTTGTCTATTCATGGTGACAAAATGACCTAATCATGCTTTGGGTCTTTAGATTCTACAATTTTCTGATTTATGATGGGCTCTCAATTATCTATGTATATACTATGCTGATGTAGGATGGTAGGACGTAGGGATTTCATCATTCCTATATGATGATGTACATTTGCTCTAAAGGCTTTAAAACAAGAAATGCATATCATTGTGCAATGATGATCACAGTTGCTTGCACTGTTGCCTTCCTGCAAGCAGAGTTTGTCAAGAATTTTTAAAACCTAGATGGGAATAGAAAAAAAAGAAATTAAAATCTTTTGGCTGGACTGTAGTTTTGCCCTACAGACCTGTCTGCATTCTAGTGAGGCTTTTTAAAGGATTTTGATTATCTCACACAAACAGCGGGAAGAAAAAGTATCTGGCAGGTGGCTTTATGTCACTCAAAGGAAGAGAACAGGATGAAATAGAAAGGAAGAAATGATTATATCCAGATTATGTTTTGGTCATACTGGGTTACACAGTACATCAATGAAAAACATCCTACAGGAAAATTTGATTTTTGTTTTCCAGAAGAGACAGTGAAACCTGTTATTATTGTGCTCCAAATGTTCTATTGAGAGGAGAAAACTGATACGTATTACAAGATAATAAATTACAGATGAATATACAAAACATTTAGGACAAACTTTACACTTCTGAATAATATTGCCCGTTATTAAAATATCTTAAGAAAACAAAATTGATAGTGAGGATATAGTTGTGTTTTTTCTTTAGCTTTAAAATCTGTGTAATATATAATTAGCGTCCCGATCCACACTCCATTCCAGTAGATGGTAGTAATGTACATCTATACGTTGCTTGCCAACCGCCATAAAAAAGAAGAAGAGTTCATCAGTCTGTTGGTCATGCAGTTTGGAAAAAACTGCATGACCAACAGAACGTTTTTTTCTTTTTTTTTCTTTTTTTTTTTTTATTACAATTTTGGCCTGACAAATGGCTAGGTGTTATAACAAGCATCTAAAATGACACTAATTAAACAACATAAACATAAAAACCAATAAATATATTACTGTATTTACTAAAGTACAGGTGATAGATGTGGACGACAAATTGCATCTCAAAGCCCATCAGATATATGTCATACAATTTTTCAACATACTGCTAAAGTGCATCTGATCTCTTTTACTTTTATAAAAGTGTATCTACAGGGCAGATTGAAAGTAGTGTGCTCAAAGTATTTACAATTAATATCAAACCTTACAGTTGCCTACCATTTGGTTAGCCCTCTTCAACAGTTGACTACTTCCTCACAGGCCTCGTCGAATGCTGTCTTCTGACCTGCTGAAGACTAACTCTCACACCAGAGATGAAGTCTCACTGGCCATCAAGAAGCTGTGGGATTATCCGTCTTCCTCCAGTAGTTCTTCCTGCTCTGTAACTCTGGATGGGCCCCCCGAGTCTCCCTCAGGAAAGGTAAGACATAGGCGCTACATAGGACATTTAATGTCCCAAGGGCCTCATCTGGTCCTTTAAGATGTCCTTCAGTGTCCCAGATATAAAAATTAGATATCAAGCAGGCGTTAAGTATTTATTCTGAGTGAATTTCAGTGAGCAAAAGGTGAGGACAGGTCTATTGTTGCCAGAAGACAGCAGTTGTTTATGTAGCCCCAGAGATAATTGCCTACCCCAATTGAAACAAAGTGTCTTATTTTCATCCATATTCCAACACAAACTTTACTCATTTTAATCTCATTCACTAATGTAAAGTGTATGCTAAATAAAAAGAGGATTGTGTGAGCTTAAAGGAGTCCTTTTGTTCCCAGCTGGTCTTAAAGTCTGTGTCTCAGAAGCCTACTGTGTCATCAGTCCGATACTTCATTATGAAGAGCAACAGCATCAGAAACATAGAGATTTCTCAGCAGAAAGGCATCTGGTCTACTACACCGAGCAACGAAACCAAACTCACCCAAGCTTTCCTGGCAAATAGCTTCATCATTCTCATCTTCTCTGTCCAGGGATCTGGACACTTCCAGGTATCTGATTTCAGTTGACATTGTTGGTCTCCTCTGTACATGTCTTTGAATATGAGATTGTCATGTTGTGTAGAGGTTTGTAATAGGATCCATTTATAGGAGATGGAGGCCACCAGTGAGTTTGAAGATTTAAATCCTTCCTTATGATCTATATTAAGTAGAACTGCAACGCTTTGGTCTGAATTCTTGGCTATAGTAGCTCCACAGATCCCTGATTTACCTCTGTTCTGAGGCATTTTAAAGCAACTTAAAGCTTTCTGTGGTTTTTAAAAATGTGAATGAGGCATTTCAAGACCCATCCACCTCCAGGTCACAGAGCCATTTTTAAATCATAGCAGGGATACTATGATCTACCAGAGGAGAAATTTTTTATACCAAAGTTTTTTAAAGATGTCAGCAACGAAAAACTTATCCATCCAACCTTACATGTTGGAGCCAGATTCTGACCCAGAGCAGGAGAATGAAGACAGCCAACCTGTTGAACTACTTATTCCAATATATACATCACAGTGGTGTTATTACTGCCATGTGCGTTAATACACGCTAAAACCAAACATTTTGACTTGTTTGCTTGCAACTTTGGCATAACTGAACTTGGACTACAAAATTGCTGCAAGAAAAAAATAGCAGATATGTCCCCTTTAAGACTTTCTATTTTTCAAAACTTTTGAAGAACAGGAACATTTCTGGAATGTATCCAACGTCTCAGTGACTACATGCTGTCACTTAGAGATTGATAACAATTTTATTGTTACATGTCAAAAGTAAGTGTGAAGATTGTCCCAGAAATGTGATATATGACGATGGCATTGCAATAGGTTTTTTTAATAAAAAGCATTCCACTGAAGGTGTGTGGTTTACAGGGTTATGCTCGCATGACATCTGTCGTCAGCCAGGAGAGCTGCCAGGACTGGGGCTTCATGGGGCTCGGAGGAGTTTTCAGTGTAGAGTGGATCCATAAAGAGAGTCTTCCCTTTCCCTTCACCCAGCACATCCTCAACCCATGGAATGACAACAAGAGAGTTCAAGTCAGCAGAGATGGACAGGTGAGACTGCTGCCAGAAACAGTAAGCAGTGTTGGGATTTACAGTATGAAGTGGTTAACACCACTCAGTTTCTCTTTGCCAAGGCTTAGGTTGTGTTAGAGCAGTGGTATCAAACTCTAGTTGATGTCCTGCAACTTTTAGATGTGACTCTGCTTCTTCACACGAAGATCCAGTATTATTTTATTAACAGAGCTTTGTAGAACCTATCTGCATTCTAGTGATGCTGTTTATCCATTTAATTCAAGAGTGTAGGACAAGGTACACATGTAAATGTTCCAGGACAGCGGCCCTAAAGGACTGGAGTTTGAATCAAGAAGCAAATATAAAAATGCTAATAAAATGAAAACTGATGTTGTGATTATGTGGATATTTTGTGTTGTGTAGGAGTTGGAGCCCCAGGCTGGCAGCCAGTTGCTGTCTCTGTGGGAGAGGAATTCTGGGAATCAGCTTCATTAATGTTGGACTCCTCATTAACTTAAAAGGTATTCTAACTCTGTGACTGGCTAGGAACCCCCAAACTTACTGACCATGGAAGGAAATATGTTTACTGGGCACTCAGGGCACTAATGTTGCACATGTGCCATGTTTTGTTTGTATTCCACCTGAAGTGCCCTGCACCACCAGTTCAGACCTGATAACCAGAGAAACTGACTCATTCCACAGAGAAATGTGCCCTCTGTGCTGCTCTCAGTTCAAACTTAAGTTTTCCCCTCTTCATTAATTTGTCATTCTGTTAGATGTGTTTCTGAAACTAGATTTGTTGTATAAGGTCTCTGTACAATAAGTTTACAATAAAAAGAATGTGGCTCTGTAGATGTAAACAGGATTCATGGTCATCTGACAGCAACCTTATTCTTGCTGTTATTTTTCAATGTTATGCTTTATTCTAATTGCTGTAATTGCCCTGTTTTTATCCAACTGACTTGTTTCTATTTAAAGCACATTACTTTATTTGTTCATTAAAGATCTGTTTAAATGCTGTATTGTAATTATGACTTATTATTGCCTCAAAGATGTAACTTTCCTTTTAGGGATGTCCTAATATTGAATGAATGTCCTTTTATCCCCAAAAGCCAGAGTATAATTATTAATTGTGCTGATGTTCAATCTCTCATCGAATCCCATCACAAGTATAAGGAAGCATTTTCCATAGGGTTTACTTTCACTGAGTTAAGACAGATACACCTTTATTCTCCACTGTCTGAAATGAAATCAGAGTACGCTTCAGTTAGAATTAAGAAAATGATTTCTGTTTGCTAAATGCTACAATATTAACATAAGCAATATGTCAAATCAGGGCCCAGATTTTGGGCCCTCATTTGGGCCCATATTTCATAGAGTTTATATTTTAGCCAAACATCCCTACCAAAGAGTCCTGGCTTTAGACTGATTCATTCCCATCTTAGTGAGAAGGTGTGGTTCACCTGTTGTCATACTTGTTGTTAGGTATGTCACTGTCTACTAGGGACTGAGATTGGATGATTGTAAAACAAAATAAGAAACAGAATAAACCAAATACGACCCAGTAATCATTTGGCCCTGTTTGACCACAGCTGATCAAGTCTTTTACTAGACAGGCCAAACTGTAAATGTTAATGAGTCAGTAGACTGTTCTTAACATTTCACATCTTTAGCAGTTGTTGTCCTACTTTTTCTAAAACCACCCCAGCCAAGTTCATCCATGAATCAAGGCCAAGAACAGCTTGTAAGCATTGCGATTGTGTTTTAGGATATTGGGGAAGACAGACAAACACTGTAGCAGGTGTTGTTGTGACTGTGTGTGTCTTAGTCTTTCTTTACAACTTCTCCAGTTCTACTCAGATAGCTGCTCCAGTATCTGTTTCACTGCTTATAGGAGCATTGTTCCTTTTATGATCACGCTCAAGCATAGGAAGGAACAAACTGTCAGGGTTCCTGTGTGTGTGTGTGTCAGAGTGCGAGTGATTCATCTTTTCCAGTGAGGATCTTGGTGGAGAACCTGGGTGCTCATCAGCCTTATAAGAGTACTGGGAATAAATGAGCAGCAGAGCCTTCACTCAGTGCTGGATGATTAACGTTTCCCGGTAGTCTCTCTGCCCCCCTCTTGTAGTTGCCTGTCACAAGCTGTTGACTATTTCCTGTGCATTTTCCAGAAGTTTTATAGTCCTTGTGTTTGCTACCTCTAGGTTGTCTCATTGGATTTCCATGAAGAATTAGTTCTGCTTTTTCTCCTCCTGTGGATCTACCTGCAAGTTACCTGCCTGCCTGCTCTGCTATCTCAGATTGAGTTTGGTATATTTTGGAGAAAGAAGAATGTTGCATTAGTTTTAAGGGAGGGGACAACTGAAAAGAGGTGGAGTAACAAGTCATGATTTGCTGTGCTCCAGTTGTAGTTGTAACTTGAAACTTTACACTTCTGAGTTGAAAAAAATTAACTAGAACACTCCCTGTGAGTTGGACCACCCACTCAGAAAGTCAGAATTTTTCAATTCTGAATTTTTCAACTTTGAAACTCTATAGCAGCACCTCAAATAAGATTTAATACAAAAACATGTTTATTTTACAGTGGACACTTGTAAGGAAGCGTCTAAAATCAATGCCAACACTTAGCATCTGCAACTCTAAACTGAACATATTAAAGGTGGTGTGTACCGATAGAAAAAGCTGCATAAAATGGTGTCTGTAAGAGGTATTGTGGACAATTTTGACAACTTCTCTGAATGTTAACAGGAACATTGTTAGCTCGGTGTGACGTCATTCTCATGTCAACATAGAGCTAAGGTCAAAATGGCTTAGGGAATGTATTTTATGTTTACTGAGTAGTAATGTATGAGGGTAATTTAAAGCTGTTCAATACTTACTATTTCCCCACACCACAAAGGACTTCCTGGCACACTGTCTGTCTTTACATCCTGGTTGAATGCTGCTGTTCAAGAAGCATTTCCACTTGGATTAATCAACTCTTGTTTTCTTTTTTCCATTTGATTTATTTATTTTTTTCTGTAAAATATATTGTTTTTGTTGTGTGCCCTGAAGGCGCCTTTTAAATGAAACATGTAGTCATTATTATTAGAACTACTACAACCAGGGAATGTTGCCATGGTTTTTGGTATGCATAGTGGCAGCCTTCCGCTAATTTACAAATTTCCATGTATTTATGGGTAGCGACAGGACAGACCAGCAACTGTGGTCTATTATTTCACACAAATTGGGATGTAAAAGGTGTGCACGTTTTTTATATACGAGTATTTTTGTGCACCACACTTTTTGAAATTTTCCCGACGTCAATTTTTAGTGTGAAAGCTGTGCACTCTTTTATACATGAGTCCCATAGTGGTTAACCAGTCATAAAAAGCAATAATGCAAACATAACCACAGAGGTCAATAGGGCCTGTGCATTGGCCTTTAGTTTGACACATTTGCAGTGTGAAAACTACAACTACTAAAAACCTGCTTCCTTTTGATGTTTTACAGAGGATGAACTCCCGGTTCGACCTCCTGCTTCAGACATTTTCTCTGACCATATAGCCAATCCCTGTTATCATTCTTTGTCTACCCTTCAAAATATACAAAATAAACACAGGCCATGCCAGTAGTTATATCTTACATCTTGCCTGTAAAGGGTGGTTTTATTATAATGCAGTCAAAGGCAACTAAATGAGGACACAGTGAATGATCAAGTGTAATGTCAGAAACTTAAGAATTGTTTTCTAGATGCTTTGATTTGTAACTGGGGAAAAATGACAAAAACCTGTTGAGTTTTGAAATTTTGGTAATGTGATTTGAGAGTTGGGCATTTTGAAATAAATGAATAAATAAAGTTTTTTGTTTTTGTTTTGCTTTTATGTGGTCACAAGATATCATTCATAAGTTAATGCTCTATGCTAAATGCTGTCTTGCAGCAAGAAAGTCCTTGGCTCAAATTGCAGAATGAAGTCTTCATGTATGGAGTTTGCATTTTCTCTCCATACGGCAGTACAAAAACATGATTGTTAGGTCAACTGAAAACTGTACATTACTTTTACAAACTATTGTGCGTATGAATGGTGGTGTGTTTCTGTGTTACCCTGTGGCCTGACACCTGTCCAGAATGCACCCCCTTTTGTCCAGTGACCGCTGAAGACAGACGATCCTGTAAAGACGAGTGGTGCCCAAAGTCTGTCCGAGAGGGCCGGCATCCTGGATGACTGGATGGATGTTTTATGCAGTGTTCTATGTGTTCATAGCTGTTTGTGTCATAACGATTAAAGCAGAAAACCCCATAAATTACTAATGAGCTTGTCAAAACTTAATAGCTGCTGGTGTGTTTTAGAAAACTGTCTTGTTGCATGGCCCTGATTAGACCAAGTGTCAGCTCTCAAGCACACAATTAAGTTATGTGCTTAATTGTGTGCATATAACACACAATTAAGCACCACATGCCAATTTTTAGTGTGTAGCGTTGGGTTAAAAATGAGTAGACATGACTGTCTTTAACTGTACACCACTATAGAAGACAAATATTCATAAATTTTGGAAATATTCAATTTTTTTCATTCTAGTGATCAAGGGTTAAAATGGACTGATGGACAAATGCTTCTCTACAGTCATTCCTAGTGCATTTCATTGTTGTCATTGGATAACACACAACTATGTTCAGCACCAGCAGACTGACTGAACTCCTGTTTTTAAACAGGTCACACTGCTGAAAATCGTATTCAAGTATTTAATCAGCAGCTCTCGGCTCCCTTTTATATCCAGCAGTAACGGTGTTAGTTTTTCTCCTGGATGAAACTTTCTTTTCCGAGTTTAGGTAGACATTGTGGCTGAACTTCCCGACATTGTTATTGACTGTGTTAATTAAATGTGTTCTAAAAGAAATGTAATATTACGGGGCGGTAATCATCAACAACGAAGAAAGACCTGAGAACTGAGCGGTCTGACTGAAACGTGGAAGTGCTGCCCACCAATTCCATTGGTTTCTTTTCTCTCACCAGACATCGTACAAGTTCCACCATTGGACGGTTGTTACAGCTACGGTGCGTGCGTGGTTGGGACTGCCGAAGTGTGATTGGCCAGCTGTCTATTGGCGTTTATGGTGCGTGAGCCGTGATTGGACAGGAAGCCGGGTGTCAGCGCCGTGTGGACGCTCCGCCGTCCTGTCATCAGTAAATATAAAGTCAGCTCGCCAGCTGAGTGCTGAGCAGCAAAGCAGCAGCGGAGGTACTGAAACGTTTTCCTTTACGACAATTGATTTCACACTCAGGTGAGGAACTACTCTTTAGACATTACAATCTCAAGTCTGTCTCTGAGCTTTGTGCGGCCGTTTATTTTTCTCCGTCATGTGCAGTTATTACTAATGAACAACATGTTTTTAAAGTGTGTATGACGTGAGCTAGTGGAAGTGTTGTAAGTTGGAGAGTTGAGGCATGAAGCTGGTCCGTCAGTTATTGCGTTCCGGCAAGCAACAAGCTAGAAAACCACGCACGGAGTCACTCTAATGTTCATTTTCGGTGATAATAATATATATTACATTGCGATGCATGTCTGGCACATTTTTCTAACATGTGTTTTTTCTTAGATTGTGTTTGTTATTGATCAGTCAGTGACCTCTAGTAACCGGCTTAGCTTCCAGGAAATCCTGTTGCCCTTTCACCCTCTTTATTCCCGGGTGTCCTCAGCTGGGCTTCAAAACCTCCAGTCCTTCTGACTGTAGCTTCATGTAAGAACAGGTACGTCTGTGTTCAGCTGTCAGTGAGCAGACTGAACAGCTGCAGTATGACGCTATCTAGCGGAGCTAATAGCTTTGTAATTAGCGCTTTATGAACTGCAGAGCTGGAGACAAAGTCGCTATCTTGGCTGTTGTTGGTGTGAAGTAACCATTAAACCTGATGGATCTCAGCAGCAGAGATAACTGTGGCTGCATCAGCAGCTTACTTCTAACCCTGCCTTCTTGCTAACAGTGTTGAAGAGCAGCTCTGCTGTTTCCCTGAAACCCAATCAAAACAGAACCGCAGTATGTAGAACTACAGGCGTGTGTGTGAGCAGTTGGTGAGCCTAAGGAGGATGTACTCTGACCTACTGAACAGTGTTGGTTTTACTTCTGTATGTGTTCATCTTCATTAACTCATTAGGCGTTGGTGGACAAATCCCAATTAACTGCCTGCTGACATTTTCATATTGGTCTGAGCATACTGTTGTAATGCTCATCATAAAATCCCTCCATCACATGTTTAGGATGCCAGGATCAGCCTCCAATACCTGCTTAGGACCCTGGCCCAAAGATGTGGGAATCATTGCCATGGAGCTGTACTTCCCATCCCAGTATGTAGACCAGGCTGAGCTGGAGGAGTTCGATGGAGTGGCAGCTGGGAAGTACACAGTGGGACTGGGACAAGCTCGGATGGGTTTCTGTTCGGACCGTGAGGACATCAACTCTCTGTGCCTCACTGTGGTCCAGAGGCTAATGGAGAGGAACAGCCTGTCCTACGACTGCATTGGCCGGCTGGAGGTTGGCACGGAGACCATCATCGACAAGTCAAAATCCGTCAAGACAGTCCTGATGCAGCTGTTTGAGGATTCTGGCAATACAGATGTGGAGGGGATTGACACCACAAACGCTTGTTACGGTGGAACAGCTGCACTCTTCAATGCTGTTAACTGGGTGGAATCCAGCTCTTGGGATGGTAGGTAAAAATGTCCTCCATCTTAAACAGTATTTTTGCAGTTCTATTAAATTAGGATCCTGACATAAATCATCATACTCCCTCTTAACTTACCATTCCAGGAAAACTGTTTATCTGGTGTCATGGGTAGCCATGCAAACTGGCCTGAGCATTCATGGCAGGCTGTGTTGTGGTGAACCAGCTGTAGCCTAGCAAAGGAAACGGGGAGGGTGTGAGCAGCGTGTACACAACATTGCTAAGACCGTCCACTGGCTCTCATTGGTTGTTTCTGACAGATGTGTCTATTTGTTCCATTGACAGCAGGTCCATAAGGAGAAGTCAGAGGAGCTTGATTTATTTTTTTCCCAGAGATTATTATCTGTCATGATGTGGTAACAGTTTTAACAAACAAAAAAAACTTTTTTTGTAAAAGTTACATACTGCTGCTTTAACTGAAGAGGCTCATGCTAGGATGCCATTGTGGTTTTCTATGTACACACCTCCATACATTTGAATTCTTGACTGTTGTTATCTGTAGTGTTATTAAATGGCATAAAGGATAAACCAGCAGTATGGTTAAAGTTCTACTCATCCACCTCTGCTCTTTTTCTCCTGCTTACTTTTTCTCTCTGCAGGACGCTATGCTTTGGCTGTTGCTGGGGACATCGCCGTTTACGCCACAGGAAGTGCTCGGCCTACAGGGGGCGCTGGTGCAGTGGCCATGCTCATTGGGCCTAATGCTGCTTTAACCTTCGAAAGAGGTCAGTTCATTAATGAATTCTTTTGATATTGACCAAGAGTTTCTCACAGAATGCTTTTGTTCCAGGTCCCTGAAGGTTGAATCATCTGATGTGTTCTGATTGTTCATCCTGTTCCTAGTTTTCTGAAACCTGGATGATAACATGAGTCATAGAATCTCAGTGGGAAAACGTTCCAACATTTGGGCCTTTACTTTAGAACTGTGAATCAGTGGGTAGAGTAGTCCTCTGGAAGTTTGAAAGCTTAGGTTAGATTACTTCTTCCTTTTGTCACATGTAGATGTGCCAACTTAGGGTTAAGTTACTTACCTTTAAGTTGCCTACCCATTTGTGTGAGTGTGAGTTCAACCTGGTGAATGTGGCTCTAGCATAAAGTGCTCTGAGTGGTCAGTATGATTAGAAAATAGGAGTCAATTTGTTCAAATGAGGAAATTTAGGTCATCATGTTTAAATGACACTCACTGAGTGCCCCAGGGTACTATTTTAGGTCCCAAATTATGTATATTATATGTTATAATATATGTAAAGTCACAAATGTATTACAATTTGTTATTTATGCTGACAATACCATTATTTTTTGTTCTGGCAATAAACAAAATATTTTATTACAGGACTTTACAGCTGAATTGGGAAGGGTGAAACTATTGTTTGATAATATTATTCATTTTCTGAATAGTTGTAAAACTAACTTTATATTGTTTGGGAAAAGACCTACACTACCAGAAATGCAAGTAGAAGAAAGCATTGACAACATTAGGCTGAACGACCTTTTGAAACTTATGTTTTTCTGAGTGATAATTAACCAAGCAGTAGTTGGAAACCTCATAAATTCTGTTAGAGGAAAACTAGTATTGATATGCTACGGAAAATAAGACATACAGTCATAGACTAGATGTTTTATACAGCTCCCTTTTGCTACCTTACTTGTCATACTGTGTAGAGATTCTGCTACATAATTATAGAACTAACCTCCAACCTGTTCATATTTTTGCAAAAAGCCATAAGAACAGTACTTATGGCTTATGTACTGTAATGTAATGTGGTGGTTTATGATAAAACCACCACATTAAGACCTTGTTTATCCAGTGGAAGTAGTGAAGTTTGCTGAGCTTGTAAAATGTAAAACTGCACAAAGAGCAAAAAATAACATGCTCCCTAAAATATTCAGAAATTGTTTAAGGAAACTGATTTGAGATATGAGCTTCCATGGAAATTGAACTTAAAACAACCAAGTATACTAAATTAAAAAGTATGTGTATTTCTTTCTGGGAGCTGTGGAATAGTTTGCCAGAAGACCTTAAACTAGGTAATAACATAACACAATTTAAAAGGGAATTAAAACATAGAATGATCGAAAGCTATGAAGGCACTTAAATATTTGAAATCTTTATGATGGCGATTGACATTTTTAATGTTTCAGTTTTTTTTCTTTCTGCTTCTTTATTTCTTGTTTGGATTTAATTGTTGATTCTCTGTATCTTTGATAATATTTGTTAGACTCAAGACTAAACCTATGAAGAGTAAAAATGGTTTGCTGCTATAAACTATGCTGCTGTGGCAACAGATCTCTGGGAAAATGTGATTTATAAAAACTTATTTCTATCCTGGAGGTCTGCGGGGAACCCACATGCAGCACGCATATGATTTCTACAAGCCTGACATGGTGTCAGAGTACCCTGTAGTGGACGGCAAGCTGTCAGTCGAATGCTACCTGAGTGCCTTGGACCGCTGCTACTCTGTGTACCGCAATAAGATCCACGCATTGTGGCAAAGAGGTGGGTCCAAGCTGGGGAGAACTGTTTACATCTTCAGCTTCCAAAGTGGCTCAATGATTCACTTCTACTCATAACGATGTTGGTACTGTTGGTACTGTGCAGTGTCAGATTAGATTTGATCAAAAGCAGAAATGACTCTAAGACAGACACATTCTCTCACTTTCAGTAAAGTTATTCTAACTGAACAACTTTACTGAAATTTCCCTGATTTTAAAAAACGAAATTGCTGTTATTAGTTTGTTTGGTCTTTAATTTTCTTCAATTAGTTTGATGGAAATGTGAGGGATTGTTTTGCTTGAAATTGATTCCAGAGGGCCATTTTGATGTTTCAGCTTGTATAGAGGGATTATTTGTTTGTAAGCACAGCTGATGCTTGTGCAACTTGACTGCAGACTGTTTTAACTTTAGCCAGCATGATGTCAGTGTACTGCGACTGTTTATGGCAGAGCAATAAAATAAGTTATGCTACAAAATTGACATTAGTGACCCATTAATGATCCATTTGGATTACATGTAGGTGAGTGAATAAATGTGGGGAGAAAATGGCCCAAACTTCAGTGGCTGGACATTGCAACACTGTTAAAGCAATTTTGTTCACTGTATGATCATCAGTTCTCAGTGAGATATGTTGAGTCCCTCTAAATAAGACAAACATATCCATGGTGAGTAAACTCACTGGAGTGGGGTTTTCCTAAAATGTAACTTTTCATAAAATATATATATATATATATATATATATATATATAAATGGTAAGGGCGAACCAACCAGACATTGTCGTGGTGGATAAACAACAGAAGAAAGCCGTTGTGGTGGATGTAGCAATACCAAGTGACTGCAACATCAGGAAAAGGAGCATGAGAAACTAGAGAAATACCAGGGCCTAAGGGAGGAACTGGAGAGGGCCTGGAAGGTGAAGACCACAGTGGTGCCTGTGGTCATCGGGACCCTCAGGGCAGTCACCCCCAAACTGGAACAGTGGCTACAACAGATCCCAGGAACAACATCAGACATCTCAGTCCAGAAATGTGCAGTCCTAGGCACAGCCAAGATACTGCGCAGAACCCTCAAGCTCCCAGGCCTCTGGTAGAGGACCCGAGCTAAGAGGAAGAAACACCACCCGCGGTGGGTGAGAAGGGTATTTTTTATTTTTTTTATATATATTCTCATTTGTGGCCCCCAAATTTAAATGTCTAGCTCCGCCTCTGGTTGGGAGGCGGTGTGGGTGCCAGAAGGTAGGCATGTCGCGATAAATTATAAATCAATTAATCGCACGATAAATTAAAACTATCGATCTCATTTCAATTACCGGCTTTATCGTTTCTTCTAGCCTTTTTCTGATGAAACAATGAAAAAAGGCTCAGTCCGGTGTTGACCTCTGACCCTCCCTTCCTCATTTCCTTAATGCCCAGCGCACACTGAACCATCTTAAAGCTGTCGGCCGATTGTCGGCCCATTTTCAAAACCTGAGAGACACATTAGCCGACAGAAATCCTAGCTATTACGGTT
>CAEGAG010114386.1:0-41954 GCA_903067065.1 Brachyrhaphis terrabensis | reverse complement strand
CAACCTTGAGCTAAACGCCGCTTACTCCCCGGAGCTCGAATATCGAATATCCAACTTGAAACTAACTTCACTGCGGTCAGTTTTGCCATCCTGACAGAAACTGCGACAAGAGCCACAGCCAAATGAACCGATAAGAAGCCAAAACTCCGACATTTTCCTAATCTCTCGTAATGAATACAACAAAATAATTTAGCGTTACCTTGTGGAACTTGGTTCAGGTTCAGAAATTGCAGCGCAGCGATCAAATCCATCTTGTTTATTTTAAAATCATCCCGCCCGGAAGCGCGAGCGCTGCGCTTCTTCCTTTTTCCGGTTGATTCTTTCCAGTCGCATTCGCGCCATCTGTTGCTCAGGGGCGGCACTGCCTTGGACGAGTTGCTCAAACCTTTTCCAGAAGGCTGGGCCGCCTCTTCATGGTAAAGTTTACCAAGTACCACCATTTTGACAAACATTTTAAAAACCTGTTTCTAACTAATTCAGCTTTAAAATCAATAGAAATAGTGACAGAAATCCAAGAAATCGGCTGAAATCAAGAATCCCTGCTGCTCTGTGCAAATTAAACTCAGCTTCTTTAATATTGACTGATATGATTATCAAAGTATTGCACGTATGATTAAGCAAAGAGACCTTTACTAAAAAGTCTTATTGTTACAAAACTACTGACGATGGAGATTGCAGTTTTAAACTTCTGTGTTCCAGGTACCACACCACTGCAGCCATTATCTGGAAGTGGAAGAACATAATTGCATTGTTGTAACATTTCTGACAGAGTAGCCGAAAGTTTATGAACAGCATCAAAAACTTCACCAAAAAAACCAAAAAACATTAAGAAAATTTTTTTATTAACAGCTGAATGTGCTAAAACACTTAAAAAGAGAGAGAGAGAGAGAACGAGAGAGGAGCACAACAATTACAAACATTTATTCTGTACAAACAATTACACGAGTACTTTGAAAAACAATCCGATGGTCTCTGTGTAAAAGCAGAAAATGAAATCAAGTTTTGAGATGCAGTGCAGAAGTAGAGTCAGAGTTGATGACCATCATAGTTACTATCAGAAAGACACTGAGTAATCACGTAAAACAAACTCAACAAAAAACAAATCATTGCAAGTACGTGAAGTCAGGTTGGTCCAGAGTTCGTTTGCATACACTCATCACTCTGTGCTTGTGAGAAAACCTCCATGCAAAGTTTGTCTGTCCGCACCCACAAACATATTCAAATGACAATTTTTGACATGGTTCAAGCTCAGAACAGAACAGGCTGAGGACATTGGTTTGTTGAGTTTAAGAACTGCATGGTGTGGGGTGATATTTCATCCTTATGGTTGCTGTTTCCATTGATTTATTCATTTACTTCAATTGGAAGATATCAGGGTTAGAGCAGCTCTGTGGGATTCTGCGACATCTCTTCAAAGATAGCTTGACCAAGAGACAGAGGAAGAGCACAGAATCATAATATCCATAACAGGGATCAAATACAGTAATTTAACGACCATTATTTGGCACAACCGTTTCCCATTGTATGTTTCTCTCAATCGTGACTTGAGGTCCTCAGGCTGCTTTCTTAGGGAGCTCCTCCAGGCCCAGTTCTCCAGCAGCGGACTCAGAGCACGAAGAACCAGGTCTTACAAACACAAGTGAAAAGAATCAGGAAAACGTTTTGAAATCGATGACTTTTTTTATTATTCTATCACTGATGGAGCCTGTTCAGAAACAGATTACGGACAATGTGTTATAGATTTATTCAGACACAAACCATCAATAGTACAATTAAATATGTTATCGGCATGTTGTGACAGACATATTGGATTTCTAAGTCAGGATTGATGACAATTAATTGATTTAAATGTCCTACTTAGAATTCAGGGTTTTTCCAGTTGATGTTTTCAACCTGGTCCATTATAAGTAGAGGAGTAGTGATACACTAATCTCTCACGATACAATACAATGCGATACAATATTCTACTCACAATATTATGATATTCAGTAAATGGTATGATTCAATGCATTTTGGCAATTTTCTGAAAGATTTTAGAGGGACAGAGTGATTTTGGTGACATTTTGTGACTGTTCCATAGACTTGGATTGAATTAATTGAACTGATGGTGTAATACTGGTGTAATAAATGTTGTTTTTGTTATACATTTGTGTTGTTTAATGTTAATTGGGTGGCTTTGTGTATTTACCACTCAAATACAGAAAAGGATTATTTGTTGGTTTTAGTCACTTATATTAGATAATGTAATTTAGTTGTGACTGGTTGTTTTGTTACATGTCATTTTTAATGTACATGTGCAAGTGGGAACACGAGGGATTTGAGTAGGATTTAATGTATTGATACTCACGGATGGAAAATCGATACTTTACGAGGGGAAAAAATATCGATAAATATTGTAGAAGCGATAAAATTACCCAGCCCTAATTGTAAGGTCCTACTTCCATGGATAAAATGCAACAAAACAATAAACAGCAGCCACCAAAACACCGCAGTACATCTTAAACCTCTGAGTATAAAGTCCTCCCTCCAGAGTCCTGCCAGGTCACACACGGCCTGGGTCTGTGTGCAATCCTGGTTACATCCAGTTCAGGTTTACCGTAGTACCACTTGTTGAGCAGCTGGTCCATCTGCTCCTGCTTTGTCACCCCATGAAGTCTCTCCTCTTCTTCCTCCCACCTCTCGCCGACGTTGGAGATGAAGGACGGATGTGGAAGACAAAGTATCGAGTCCTCCGTCATGTCCTCGAAGAACTGCACCACACATTTCCGGGCGAAGTCCCGCGCGTGCAGAACACAGGTTTCGTCAAAAAGCTTTTGCTCCACGTCCAGGTAGTTGCTCCAGTACCGTGTCTGTAAGAAGGCGGCGTGGTCTTCAAAACAGGGTTTGATAAGGCGTCCCATCGCTCCCAGTACGATCAGGAACAGGAGGATGGACCAGCCAACTGCCTAGAGATGTTGTAGAAAGCAGATGTCACAAGGTAATCACCTTATCGCATAGAGTCAGGTGAGGACTGGGAAGTGAGAGGACTGGTCACTGTCCACCCTAGACAGGTCGCCAGTCCATCACACGGCAACACGGAGACAGGACAAACAACTGTACACACACACACACACACACACACACACTCACATATGAGGTGACAACTTAGAGAGAGATCAATTAATCTAACAATCATGCTTTTGGACTGTCGGAGGGAGGAAACCAGAGTGAACCTGAACATGCAGACTGTATGCAAAAAGAACCCAGGCTGGGATTCAAACCCAAAACCTTCTTGCTGGAAGGCAACAGTGCTACCCATCGTGCAGCTACTCGTTTGCAACCAGTGTTTTGTTGTCACCCTGGTTATCTCTGCCTGATATTAACATTTGTTTGATGAACTGAAACATTTAAATTGGACAATAATTTAAAAAAAACAATAAAAACAAGCAAAATGTCGGGGGGAACATACAACCCTGAATGCTAAACAGGAATTACGAATCAGTAGTCGACAGCCGTCCAAAGCAACACCTTTATAGAGAATGTACAGAGTGAGTGAAAATGTTGAGATAATGTGTTCAGTTTCTTTTTAACAGAGCTCACTTGAGAATAACAGCGGACATATCGGGAGACCGCTTTACGGAACGAGCTGTTCCGGAAAATAACGTCCTCTTTGCAGGGCACCTTGGCCATGATCCTAACCACATCCAGACCTGTGTTGTTGGGCACACCTAAGGAGAAATCACATAATCGGCAAAGAGCCCAAATAATTGTGCCGCTTGTTGGAAAAAAAAGAGTCATTCTGTTTCAAGTTTACCTGAGAAAAGGCCAGGATCGACACTCATGCTGAAAGCACAGATGAAGATCTTGCCGTCCAACAAAGTGACCAGGATCCAGACCATGGGAGCGAGCAGGGCCCTCTGGAGCATGGCAGAGAACAGGTATCTGCCGGAAGACGTAGGATGGACATCAGGTACAGATGAACTATTTTGGAAGTTAGTTCATTTGAAACCCCAACATTCAGTTTATCTAAAATGAGAGTGTTGCATCAGACTGGACCTCCAGTGGCTTCGACTCTGGTCCTCTGGTGTCTCTTAATGCCAGACTCTGTAAACCTCGATTTCCAAAAGAAATGGAAGCTTTACTTTCATCTTCGAATAAATTGGACCTGGTTCAGTAGTTGTAGTCCATTGCCATGGATCTGTCTGTGTGGTGGACCTTAATGTTCTAACATCAGCTGCTGTCCAACTTCTTGAACCGCTCTCCTTCACCATCACCTCGAGGCTGCAGTTATTTCTGCTATTGTTCTCTTTTTTTTCCTTCTAAAAACCCTTTGCAGTTAGGAAATCTTTTACTCACTTCACCACCGCAGGATTTTTGGAACGATTCCCAATCGGCCTCATCCATTCGTCCATCATGACACCCGTATGCCGATTGACAAGGACCCCCAGGAAGAAAAAGATGATGGGCGGGACCGTCATCACTCCCAGAGAGTAGAGCTTGTTGTACTGAGGAAGGCACGGGCAGTTAAAGTCAAAGCTGGTGTAGAGCTTGACGCTGACCAGAGCCAGGACGATGCAGATCCCGTTAGAGATGGACTCAGAGTTGGACTGGAAGTACTGGAGGACTAACTTAAGACGCTCCATGAATCAAACAAACTCGCCTGAGCTTTGGGTTGGAAACAAAAATGATTTTCAGTTACAAAGCAACAAATTAGCTTAGACTTTATTTGAGAAAAAAAGACAGATTCATTACCTGATCTAACTTTTCTGATTGAAGTAAAAAAAAAAAAAACTCCACAGATGATCTGCTCCTACAAACAACCTCAGTGTTTGTGTTGAGATAATACACAGGGTGTGTCTTTTCAGGATGAATACACCTCCACAGGTGACATGGACACACCCTGTCCCGCTCTTAAAGCACCAAGCCATATTTTCAAATAGCCTGAAACTGGAAAACAATACATAAAGGCATCTTACAGAATGGAACCCTAGTGAATTGGAGTAGGAACATTTAAACAATTCTTTCATTATTTTTTTTTGCCTCTTGGCAATAAATTGTCACACTGCCAAAAAGTCGATTTATCTCAGTTCATTATTCAAAACTCATTTTAAAAGTTGACTTGCAGCATTCACTCCTCCCAGTTGACCATGTAGCAACAGTAGACAATCACTTGGGTTGTGTTGTTGACTTTACTACAACCCCCACCCACCAATACCGGGAATGGATGGGGCGACAGCGGAGAGGAAAAACTCCACTATAACAGAACAAAACCAGAACCTGGTTCAGTACAAGCAGCAGTCTGTCGAGACCGACTGGGGTTTGAGAAGACGGATGCACAAAAACAAAGCAGAGCTAGTATAGGATTACTTCCTACGATAATGAAGATGTTAATAGTAGGAAGCAAGAATGTTTAGTTGATGAGGCTCAATTTCAAGGCTTTAAGTTGTGAAGTCAAATTTCTTTTAAATCATGTTTGATATTTATTGTTTTTTTATAGCAACTGAAGGTGGCATAATTGCTTGATTGTGCTAGAAAATGATACTGTGCCTGGAACACATAATACTTCCCCTTTAAGATGCTTTATTTCTTTTAAATTAAAAAGATGCAACAGCTTTATGGATCAGTTTTTTTTTCTAAACATCCACAGAAATTGGCTCATACTTTTATATATAAATAATGAGAGATAGAAATCTTTTACTTTTTCCAAGATATTCTAATTTCTTTCACTGAACCGCTGGACTGAATCATTGGCATCATTCTGATCCAAGGGAAATGCCCTCTGACCCTGCAGCATCTGGTTACCATGTGGCTGATTGTTGACGGTGGGGAAGGAGGTACTTTCTGCTTTTGTTAAATTTCCACATTAGGGATCACCAACAGGGTCACAACATAGAAAATGCAACAAACACAAGGGAATTCCTTTAAATGTCCTCTTACATTTTTAATATCACAATCTCTTTATAACATTTTACTGACAAACAAGCATTCTTACAGCAACTCAACAGAACAAAACAGCAGTCCCAAATCATCGGAGAATGTGGTGGTGGTCTTCCTCAAGGTGGCAGCGGTCTGGACGTCGATTGGCTCTCAGGTCAGCGTGATCTCTGATGATTCTTTGGCATCGATCACTCTGAAGACTCCCACTTTCTCCTTCATGCTCCTCCTGTTATCTGGAAACGACAAGTTACAGTTGAAAACAGGTCTGTGTCTGATGTAGATGTCAGGAGGTGTGCAGAAATTTATCCTGAAAACCAGAGCGAGGTTGCTCCTCACCCAGCAAGTCACTGCGATCCAGTAAGATCTCCAGATCCTTGTCACTGATCACCTTTCCTTGTGAGGATTTCACCTCCCTAATTTGAACAAACACACACCAAGAATTCCCGGGTTATAGAGCTACTTGTTGCAGTCACTGCATGCCGGGTGCTGCACTGCGTTGCGCCGTGCCATGCTGTGTTAGTGTTGAGTTGTGTTGCACTGTGCTGTGTTGCGCTTAGGCCTGTCACAATAATCACTAAATCAATTAATCGCATGACAAATTAAAACACACTCAATCATTTTCACTTGCATAAATTATCGTTTTTCTCTCTTTCTACCAAAAACTGGATGATAAAAGTCTTCAGTCTGGGCCTGTGGTCTCGACTAGGTCTTATTTTTAAGGACAGTCTTGTTTACAGAGACTTCATGATTCATTTTATTTCTTTTTTTTTTTTATTTATTGTGGATATTTAGAATGTCTTCCAGTGCCACTGTTAAATGTTCATCAGAATGTAAAGTTTATTCATCTGTAAGAATGTGTTCTTGCATTACTACTACTTGAAAATGGTTTCAACACAACAGTATTATCGTTTATCGAAGTAACTTCTGGGACAATTTATCATCCAGGAATATTTGTTATTGTGACAAGCCTGGTTGCGCTGCATTGCATTTTGCAGGCGCAGTCGTCTTACTTCTCAGGGCCTCTGGCCTGCAGCAGGTCCCGCAGCTCGTCCAGATCGATGCAGCTCTTACTTTGATTCAGCTCCGCCTTCCCACCTTTGAATTTTTCTGAGAAAAAGAGCAACACCAAGGTGAGGTCAGGGAAGGTCAGTGATGAGCGGAAAGGTGTCCGTGCCGATGCTCACTCTTGTGGATAACCATCTGTTCCAGCTTCCTCTTGGCCGACGCCCGCTCCAGAATCTTCTGGTCAATGGTGTTGGCCGTCACTAGCCGGTACACCACCACGGGTTTGGTTTGTCCGATGCGGTGGCAGCGGTCCTGAGCCTGCAGGTCCGCCTGAGGGTTCTAGAGCAGGAAGGGAAAGGGAATCATAACCCTGCCTTTGGGTTCCGGCCATTTGGTTTGCTCCCAAATTAAAAAGAAACAAGACGAGGAGCCAAAAAAAACTAGAGTACAAGAGATTTTAGCTCGTTCCTCAGGTTCCAACCTACCCAATCACTGTCAAAGATGATAACTGTGTCAGCTGCTGTCAAGTTGATTCCAAGTCCTCCTGCCCTGGTACTCAGCAGGAAGATGAACACCTCTGGGTCAGTGAAAAACTTTTGGATCTGGAAGAGAAAAGAAGATCATGTTAGAAAACAAACATTATTTTCTGATTTTAAAAGATCTGATGGAGAGGAGCAGCACACGTTTCATTTAATGCAAAAATTCGATTTACAGCTCTCTGCCACATTACAATTGTAATTTTATTGGGATTTCATGAGACTGATCCAGACAAAGTGACATTAGTGGCAAGTTCTAAAAAAAAACAACAACAACAAGACACCTGTCTGCAGTCTTATCAAGAGATGCACGTTAACCTGAAGTGACAGTCTGGGCAAAGAGCATTAATCAGAGATTAAGCAGAGATCCATTACACAGTCACTCCTGAGTTTGACAGAGTGGCAAAGAAAATAAAAAGTGATGATCGAAAGAAAGCCAGAAGAAGTCTGGATGGCTAAGACACGGCAGCCCCTGAGGTACAAGGTAATCCAAAATGCAAAACACTGTGTTCAAGAAAACCAACACTGCACATCACCCTGAACACACCATCTTGACAAATAGGAAGTGGGACATAGTTGATGTGAATATGAATGGAGCTACATACTGGACAATCCTGGAAAGAATTAGCCGACATCTGCGATAAAGTACAGACATACTGAAGCTTCACTAGTTTTTTGGCCACTGTAGCTCCTGTTCTTAAAAAATAAACAAAGTCACATAGTAAGCTAATATTCTGCTGAACCACAGCAGTTTGTTTCATTTTTATTTACACTTGGTATATGATTTCAAACTGTTTATTGTTGGCCAAAATTAGCTTACATTTAGATTAGTTTATCTAATTTATATTTTCTTTGACACACTATATGTTTTGTGGGATTTTGCATATATTTATATATAAATATATATTTTTAAAAACTTGCTTTGAAGTTACATATTTGTTTGGACAAGTCAAAAAAAAAAAAAGCCCAAAATCTGGAATATCATCTGTGATATCATTACAGTTGTATCTTAAAAAAAAAAAAATTGATCTGATTTTTATCACCCACCCCTAATTCTGGCCAAATTTATTAACCCAAAAAGCATGTAATTACCTACCAAAGGCAAAGATTCACATTTCTGTTATTCAGGTTTCACAAATAACAGCGCTGTGGTTCAACTTTTCTTAAAAACTGATTGTGTTATATGAGAAATGTTTTATCTAGAAATATTTAAGTCGGTGACATAAATTGACAATAAAAAAAATGACAGGGTGTGAACAGTTTTGAAAAGCACTGACTTGTAGCCACAGTCAGTCCTAAAATCGTAACTCTGTTTCTGCGACAGGAAACCCTGTTGCCTTAGAGAACAATAATAAAATCAATGGTTCTCCATCATTTCAAACCTACGTTCTCATCTCTTTCGGTGTACGGCATGCTGCCATCCAACCGGCTGTATCGGAAATCTCGGAGGTAGCAATAGTCCATCAGAATATCCAAGATGGACGTCATCTGGCTGAAGATCAGAACCTAACAAACAGTGGAGCAAGCACAATGATCAGAACTGAATGAAGATCAGAGACTAAACATGAGATTGTGCTGCCTCCACACAGGACTAAGACAACGTGGGAGGAGAACTGACAGGCAGAATAAGCTGTTAACATTCGATGTCCTCTAGAAACATGACTACCTTGTGTCCTCTGTTCTTCAGAGCAGGCAGCAGCCTGTCCAGTATGAGAAACTTTCCTGAGGTCTGAACCAGCTGCTCATCAATCTGCAGAGAAAGTAAAAAAAAAAAAAAAGTCTTTAATCTCTCCAAACTTTGGTCTGCAGCTCAACGGGCTACAAGAGAAATCACAGCGAGGTCACCTTAAACTGCTGTGTGACCGGGTCCAGGGGGTACTCCACCAGGTACGGGTGGTTACAGCATCTCTTCAGCACCATCAGCACGTTCTGTAACTTCAACGTGATGTCAGCGTCGGGCGGGGTGGAAATATCCAGCACCGGCGGCGAGGGGCTGAAGAGGTTCAGAGAAATGAAACCCAGAGCTCAGGTTCAGTTTATGTTGATCTGCAGAATCTGGAACATTCTGCAGATCGCCTCAACAGATGTCGATGTCATCCAAAACTTCTGCTGTCAGGGTACAGCGGATCGGCGGGTTAGGAACCACAGCCGCCTGCCAACAGCTAAAATCTGACAAAGCTTGAGAGGCAAACTAGAAATGCTTAGAACTGCCAATGTTTCTAGATCCTTCAATGCACCATGACGGACATCAAAACTGAGGGTCGGGAGTATTGAACAGAGCGAATGAAATTGTTTTTCCCAAGTTGTTTTTGTTTATTCATGGCTTCTACTTGTTGGAGTCGAGCTCATTTGTCTGGTGAGCGTAACACACCTGGTTGGGGCTCATAGACGGCGGTATTTACAAAAGTTGTAAACAGCTAGTGTAGAAACCGAGCCCATACTTCCTCCCTCCTGACGTTTTGATCAAATTGATGATTTTGCCTGAATTCACACATGATTTTTATCACAATGTCATAAGCAGCATTTCCTGTTTTACACCTGAGCAGCATTGAACACGTACAATGCTGTCTTTTGTACTAGATCTGCACCTAGTACAAAAGATTAGGTGCAAACTAGTTTTTTTAATGGTTAGTACTTTAATACACACAGTGGATCTTAACATTATCACAGAAGTTAATATCCATGGTCTTCCAGGTTTTTCCACCAGCGTAATATAAGCCTGGCAGACCACCAGGCTCTACTTGTGCCCCCACCAGGCTAAGTGTAGTTTGGTTACTTATTATAGGATTTTTATAACAAGTAACATTGACAGCAACGAGTCTGTTTGGTGAAACTGGTGGAAGCACATTGGGAACATATTATTGTCTGTATGTGAACACAAGGAGACCGACGTCAGGTGTCTTTCTATTCACCAGAACTCAGTAACCACTGTCCATCTCTACTGGTCTGTACAGTAACCATTTCAGCAAATGAAATGGTCACAGATAAAGGATCAAAACATTTTGGACATTT
Organism: Brachyrhaphis terrabensis; assembly: GCA_903067065.1. Classification (NCBI taxonomy): domain Eukaryota; kingdom Metazoa; phylum Chordata; class Actinopteri; order Cyprinodontiformes; family Poeciliidae; genus Brachyrhaphis; species Brachyrhaphis terrabensis. The sequence goes on along the minus strand of CAEGAG010114386.1, from coordinate 31,485 downwards.
TAATTAGAATGAAACAACTGAAGTTTGAAAATATATTTATTTTAATTGTATATTTTTTATGTTGGACTTTTTCTTTAAGACTACAGTTGGTGCTCAGGCATTGCTAATAATATGTTTTCTGGGGGAAAGCCTGGGTCTTCCCCATCTCCACTCTTATTCAGCTAATCAGCACCACGGAAAATGATGGTCCTGTGTTGGTAGAATCAACAGTCAGTAGCTGTCAGGCAGCAACGTGCATGTGGAAGTTTTAGATATGTTCCATAATTACATCATAAACCATAAACAACATTAATTGTTTATGGTTTGAGAAAGTCAAACTGATACATAGTGACCCTTACATCCCTACTTCAACCATTATTTCTAGTTTCCATTCCAAATTCAACCATGTGATTAATAATTTTAAAATATCACTTGATAATTATGTATTATTGAAAGATTGGAAGATAAATACTTCAACATCAACCACAAAGTCTTAAAAAAATTTGAACATTTTAAAAAGCCTTAAATAAATAAGAAATGCTAAGCCTGGTGGGGGCACAAGTAAAGCCTAGTGGCCCGCCAGGCTTATATTACTCTGGGGGAAACCCTGTCAGACAGTTCCTGACCTGTTCTCTGCCTCCTTACGGACTCTCTCCAGGTACTTCATCAGAGCCGCCTGTGTGTCGCTCGCCGTCTCACTGTAGTCCACAGATCTACGAGTGAGACGTTTTGGTCTGCCATCTGGTGTCACCGGCACCGGAGCCTCTTTCTGACAGGAAAAACCGTTGAAATCCTGACACCGGAAGCTTTTATTGGTGGAGAAATCCAGAGCTGTCAGCAGCCCTTACCTTCTCCTTCCCTAGAACCTTCTCTATGGTCTTATTGACGACTGCGCTGTAAAGGATCTCCTGCTTTGTGGTCAGAGGGGCGTACACTATGATCTCCTTCTTGGGAGGAACCTCAAGAGTCACATCTGTCTTTAGCCTCCTCAGGAGGAATGGGGTCAGAATCTGAGACAGAAAACATGGAAACGATGAAGGATGCTTCTTCCTCTGCCTCTCTCTCTTTCTCTCTGCCTCACCTGGTGCAGCATGCTCAGGATGTTCTGCTCCCGTTCTGCCACTACCACGTCATCACCCTCACCAAGGGAGTTGATGTCAAACCAGGACTCAAAGCTGGTCAAAAACAGAATAGAAAAACAAGCTGCTCATGCTGAGAGGGACTCTACACCCAGCTGTAGACATCCAGATCTATAATCACCTCTTCAGGTCATCGAAGACCTCTGGGAGGAGGAAGTTGAGGAGGGACCAGAGCTCAGCCAGGTTGTTCTGCAGTGGTGTGCCCGTCAGCAGCAGCTTGTTGTCGGTGGGCAGCATCTTCAGCTCGCGTACTAGTCGACAGTTCAGGTTCTTGATCCTGTGACCCTCATCCACTATCAGGTACTTCCACTGGAGATGCTGGAGGCAGAAAGCATAGATTCCCAAATTCTGTCTCTACTAATTCTTCCGACATCCAGGAGGTGATTCTAGCGTGAAGGACTTACCTGCAGAAACTTTCTGTCAATCATGGAGATCTCGAAGGAAGTGATGACAACAGGAAACATGTTGAGCGGCCCCTGAGACCTGCGGACCTGCTTCAGCAGCTTGGACCTCTCTGGCGGAGTGCCGTGATAAAGCATCACTGATATCTTGGGAAAGACGCGCAATGCAAATCAGGCTGCTGCTCTACGTCTGGCACCGGCAGACCCAGAGAGGCTTCCCATCGTTCGGCCCATTACCTCTGGTGCAAAGCGCTTAAACTCGCTGATCCAGTTTGGTACTGTGGAGAGAGGAGCCACCACCAGGAAGGGGCCCATCACCTTCTTCTCTACCATCATAGCGATGTGGGCAATGCACTGGATGGTCTTCCCCAGCCCCATCTCGTCAGCCAGGATGCCATTGATGCCGTTCTCCCACAGCATCTGCAGCACAGAGGGAATAGAGACTGCTGGGTAACCGCGTGGCACCAGGAGCGATTCCGAACCCGCCACTGCCACATCCGGACCCGCACTCCGCTCACCCTCAGCCACTCCACGCCTTCGATCTGGTACCACCTCATCACTCCGCCTGTGAACAGCTGGGGCTGCTGGACGGGGACCGGCTGCCCGTTCACCTTCCTGTCGGGGTCCAGGAGATGCTTGGCGTTCTCTCGAACCGTCTCCGACAGCCGGCTCTTGATTTCCTCGTTGGAATCGCTCATCTTTTCAATATCCTCGGCGTCGAGTTTCTTCTGAGCCGGAGCGTCGTTCTTCTGGAAGAAAGCGGCGAGGTGATGGAACTGATCGACACAGACTGAACGCTGAGAGAATATTCTTTTGCTTTTTTTTGTCTTCCTGCACATCATCAGAACAATTCGACATGTCCCAGCTTCCTTACTTTTGGGAGATCAGTGATCGATCAATGCTGACACATACCAGGTCAAGTCTGCAGGTTTACAGCTATCAATAGACACCCCACTGCTGCCAACTCAGTGACTTTCTTGCTACGTTTAGCAACATTTCAGATAAAAAAAATGCTATCGGTCAAATCAGAATCGGCAGGTCAGGTATTTTAAAGATTGGTGGTCAGCCAGAAAACTGCAATCAGAGGAGCCCTGCTTATAAGAATCGGCCAATCACAGACCTCCCACATTTAAGGAAATGGGGTCTGATTTATCAGATTTATGACTTGTGGACACATGATGGCTCTGGCCTTTATCAGTCATGGAAAAGACTGAATATTTATGGATGACAGTTATGATTCTTATCAAATTATTTTAGAATGAGGCTTCCAGATCAAATATGAGAACAACATAAAGATGCACTTTATGTTTTTGGGATCCCATTTTCAAAATATTCTGTCCAGGTGAACAGAACTGCAAAAGAAAGCTTTCATCAAACTGGTAGTTAGTGCTTCCCATCTGCATGGGAAACACTAACCTATTATTGTAGAGTTATTGTAGGATTAAAGCCTGAATACAAGTCATTTGAATCATAGAAGATGGAGCAGTCACAGTAAAAGCAGCTTTACCCCTTTCTCCACTTTTGACCTCTTCGCTTGAGACATGATTTCCTGCAAAAAAAAAAAAAGACAAAAGAAACACACATGAAGCAGACGTCGAATCAAGAGAAAAACAGGACAAAACAAGGAATAAGAAAATAGACATACTTCTTTTGTCATAACATCAGCTATTTTAAAGTCTTCATCTCTCCTCCTCTTCTTCTTCTTCGCATCTGGATGGAGAGGAACAAATTTAACAGTCGGGACCCTCAATATCTTCTAATGATGTCTCTGAAGGAACAAAAGCTCAGCTCACCTGTCCGGGTCTCTGCACCACTACCAGCCTAAACCAACAAAAACCAAACAGTTTGTGATGAGATGGGTTGGTCACTGCTAAGCTGAATACCTTGAGTCACTAGTTCCTCACCTTCGTGGCCTTTTTCTCCAGCCTCTCCTTCTTGAGTTTCTCCTGAAACAAAGAGTCAGGCATAAGCATCCAGTGGTCGTAACAGAGAACTTTCCCCCCCCCACACACACACACACACACATTACCTCATTCTGCTGCTGCTCCATCTTTGTCAGCAGGAATTTAGAGTAGATGTTGCTCTTCTGGAGCAGATGCTGGAGTCTCTTGAGGCGCACATCCTGCGAGTCCCTCTCAAATGATTCCTGTGCCTTTAGACATTTTATTAAACAATTTCAAGCAGCTGCTCAACTCTAATCTGCACACACATGCAATATTGTGTTGTTTTGCAGAGGAAGTTGTGCACCTTTTTCATCATCTCCTTCTCTTTTCGCTCCCCTTCCTCCATCAGTTGGTTCTCTTCCTCCTCCATTTCCTTGGTAATGACCACCTCGGGAATGTTCTCCGACTTCACGCTCCCGTCTAGAGACGGGAAAACAGAACACCCTCTGGTGGTGAGTTTCTTCAGTGTTAAATCAACCTACTCAATCCATCAAACTTCATATTTAAAAAAGCCCCCAAAAAACACGATTTACCTGCCTGACCCCCAGTGGTCTCCATGGCCGTACCGTAGGGCTCCTCAGATTCATCTGGTTTGGGGCATTGAGGGGATGCACTTCGAGTTTCCTCCTTGATGCTGAACAGAAATAAAAAACACAAGATGTGTAATGAGTGAGAGGGCGAGGTTCAACAATGCAGTGGTTAATGTTTGGTAAATATAGGCTTTCAGCTGCATAATGGTTCTGTGGAACCAAATGCGTAATGTCATTCTTGGATCAAAATTGGGTTTAAAACATCCATCAGACTCCAATTTCCTTTAGTGCTGGAAGTTTTTAATAGAGCCGAGTTGTGCCAGAGGGAAACATCGGTATCAGGTCGGTGTGCACCGATAAATTGACTTTCTTAACTTTGGCTGATCAGACAATAATTCGATCTTATCTACCTCCACAAGGTCTGAGTTTCAGCCACTGGCCCAAGGTTGTTGATACTGGACAGCGTATTCAGAAAGAAACTTTACTTACTTACATTCTTTAAAGCCTATAATCCAGCTATTCAACTGTGATTAAACTAGCATGCAACAGTTAATTGCAATCCTTGTTAATACTGCAGCAATGTGAGCCTATAGGAATAACTATTGGGGTGGGGACAATGAAGCTGTTGTAAAGCCAGAGCTCCTTCAGTGACACACTGCTGCATCCTATGTGCACAAAGCAGCGTCATCACAGATCCTTCCTCCCGTTGACAGACCTTATAACAAACTTTATAAGTGTTCACATCCCTGCAGATCATCTTTCTTTTCATTTCGCCTTAATAGTCTCTTGTTGTGTGAGCACAAAACCACATTTTGTACATTAAAGATCCTACAGAGATCCTACCTTTTCTTAAACAGCATATCCTATTTTTAGATCATAAATTTGCCCTTTCTGTATAGTATCTCATTCTTCTGTCTTTGTATCATTTTCGTTACTTTGAATATGCATTCAACTTGCCGTTTATACATTTGAATTAAAAATAAAGGATGTTTCCGTTCAACTAAGTCGGTGAACGATAAGCAAACATTGACTTGTTTGTCAAAAATATTCAAGTTTTGTTATGAACAACTATTAGTAGGTACATTTCTTTTCAACGTAAAAAAAAAAACAAAAAATACACCTTGAAGACTTTATTCTCTTACCTGCTCATTGTTGTCCACGACGGAGAAAGACGACTCCTTTATATAAATATATCTTTAAAAGGGCTAATTTCAGCTTTCAGACAACTTTACGCAGAGTTTCTGCTCAGCAAACGTCGTTACACACACAGGCTGTTCAAGCAGCCATGCTGTCCAGGGCGCCGGGCTGCCGAATGGTCAAGTTAACCGTATCTTAGAGATAAACCTGCTTCCACCACACACATGTACAATTTCGCTCAAATAGAGCGACTCTGAAACACAAAGATAGCTAAATAAACTTTGTCTGGTTTCGAACACACCGCTGGTTCCAGAGAAATGCCATCCGCCTCGCAACACGGCGACAAACATTTGCTGCGCATCCGGTTACTGAATTTCAAAATAAAATTACTCGCGCGAATCACCACATTGAAGAGCAAGCTGCTATACTGACATGGACTTTTATAGTGAAAGGCAAGGAATTATGTCTTCCTGCAAACTTGTCTCACTTGGTGCAGATGCGGGGCATTCGGAAGGGCGGGGCTTCTACATTTCCCGCCAGTTGAGACCGAACCATTATCCCTAAAAGCAGGGCAAGAGGACGACTTCACGCGGTGGATAATGTCGGAGGTCTACCAAACAATACTTGCTATCTGCAATTAGACACAAATATGCATATGCATTTAACAGACACTAATTGATATTTTAGACAAAATATAATCTAATGGTAAAATATTTTGTAGTCTGAGATAAGAGTCTCCCCACTTTCTGGAAAATGCAAAATCCCAGCCAGGTGTTTTCCCGCGAAGGCGTCATGTCGAAAATGATTTATTGATATGCTTGCAGGACAAGAAGATGCCAGAATATCAGTCAACTCTGAAGATGTTATTTTGTATTAGCAGAATCTGTGGTTATAGAGCTCTGTACCAAGTCTATGGAGTAATGCTGGTTTATTTCTACAAAGTCTGAAGGATGAAAGCTAGAAACAATCAGAAAAAAAAAGCCAGGACATATACAGCTGGCTGAGAAATAAATTGAGTGTTTTTGTCTTGGACCTGTTTCGTTGTTTTTTTTTGTTTTGTTTTTTGTTTTTTACCCTGTGTTTCTGTGATAAACAAGAAAGAATAAATACATGAAGTGTTTAAATAAATTCAAAAGCTTTTATTTGCGATTTTCCAAACAAAAGCTTAGTCAGATATTAATGGAAATCTGCTTTTTCCTGGATATCACCCAGGAAAAAGCTTTTCCTGGGTGATATCCAGGAAAAGCTCATAGGACAAGGAGCAAACCCTTGTCCTATGAGTTCCTGGATGGGATTCCTAAACACAGACCCAAAATATTCATTTCTGATGTACTTTTCTACATGTTTCTATTGTATCCCGCTTAACTTCTCATTAATTGTTGGAAGAAACCGACCCTGTGGGACAGGGCCGGTCCAAGCCTTTTTGGGGCAGCTTTTTCTGGGGGGCCCCCACACCAACATATCAACACCAGATGATTTATAATCCCTATGCTACTCTATGAGTGTAACATACCTGCTATCATTAGCATCATTTGTAATTAGCATACATTATACAATTATACAACTACTATTATGACTATTCATTTCAACCTTACATGAGTAACAAATAAAAAAAAATCATTTGGAGTTTAGAATGCAGAGTGATATTTACGAGTGCCATTTTATTTTAACTATTTGAAGGTAAAATCAACTGATAAACACTAAATTTAATATCTTAAATTTCCCCCAACAGAGGCAGCAGCCTTCAACAGGAAGAGATTAATCATTATTATCTGCAAATTAAAAACAAAATAAAATAAAAAAACAGTACAGTAATAGCATTTAGCTTGCATTATTCAATGTAAAAAAAAAAAATCCAATCATGCTAGTTTAATTCTTTTTGGGGGCCCTTGGTGGTGTGGGGACCCTAAGCAGCCGCTTACCTCACATTGCCTTGGGCCAGCCCTGCTGCTGGGATATTTTAACCTCACTCTGTATTCACAGAAGCCTTATTTAGCAGAATAGAAGGAGGCTCACTTCTTTGGATATAAAACAACTCCACATGGACAGGATCAGGATTCTTTGGCTCTGCATGCCTCATGGTGGTGCTTCTATTCTCATTTCTCCCAACAAGCTTCTTTGACGTGCTGCGGTTTCCATTAAATGCCTGCAGAGGTCACTAAAGACCAGGTGAATCCAAACACCCAACAATTCAGTTCAAAATCGCTTTCATTTATCCTCTTCACTTAATTTCATGTTTAAAATCTTTTTATTTTTTTGGTTAACAATGATGAGTCTTCCGCTCCACATACCTGTCAAGTCTCCCGTTTTGACCGAGAAACAAACTGTAGCACTTCTCAGTTTGAGGTTGGCTATTGTGTTGAACAATGGAGCACTGTTCTGACATTCTTATCCACGTACCACATACCAGACGTCTTGCAGCTCTCTAACTCTGAAATAAAGGAAGCTGCATTTGTTCATGTCCATCTCACACTTTTTACTCAGGGAGCAGGTGAGTCTGGGGAGTAAATCTCCATTTCCCCAAATCACCATCCTTTTAAATAGGGGTGCACCGATTGCCGTTTTCCGGCTGATCCTCGATCTTTAAAAAGGCCTGACTGATACCTATTTTTTTCTTAAGTTAAATGTAGAGACAATGACAAAGTAGGTTTTTTTGAGACCTTTGCTGATCACAGATTTCCAATTTCTTGGTGCAACCCTACATTTTAAACATAAATACTTTCTGTGAATAAGTCAAGTATTCACTATTAACACATGGTAGAGCTATCAACCAGTGGTCAGGCCTTAAATATGGGACCTGTGGAAAAGCCAGACTGAATGTCTGGTTATGAACCAAACAGAAGAACCAATGATAGACAGACAATGGACAAAGTAATGGATAAACAAAAAGGCAACATGATGCAACTCAAGGATGAGTGGACAAACAAGAAGCTGGACAAACAGATAAACAAACGGGTGAACAACTGAACGGAAGAACTTTTAGATAATGGGATGGGGAATAATGTGTGAAAATATAACTCAACTGGTTGTCCTTAGAACATGGAAAACCCATAAACTCCATATTGGTCCAGAATGAATGTGTGCATCAAAAAAATAAAACGATCAGCCCATGTGATACAGTATGGTAGTACAATATTTATTTTCCGTTTAAGTGTTACATGTTGAGCAAGAAACTTACAGTTGTCTTCAGCCACAAATTGAATGCAGAGATAAAGACCAATTCAGGAATGTGTCAGACACAAGAGAACTGGCTAACTCAATTGTACATATATATATACATAATGTTTATGTACATATACAGATGTTGCACTAGACTTAAGAAGAGCTGAGATGATGATGAGCAGAAGTTGGTATGAAAAAAATTTAAAACACCTTGAGATGGGGACAGAGAGACAGGTGCTGAGGAAAAAAAAAAAGATGAGAGTAAGACAAGAAACAATCACAGAAAGAGAGGAAAGAAGCAGAAACCTTAATGAACCCGATTGGTTTACCAACCCTGCTGCAGGAATGAAAACACACACACACCCACACGCACACACATGCACACAGTGTTCTCATGAAGCTGTATTCACAGGGCCGAATGAAAGTCTCTGACCGGTCTGAGAAGGGGCGTCAGTCGAATCATCGCCTATCAGCCTAATTAGTCAACAGCAGGACAGTAAGACAAGAAAGATTATTCTGTTGGTTTTGGTAGAGCGGCTACAGTATGTACAGTACAAACTTCATCTTGTTCTCACACACATGAATCGAGCCTTCGCTGTCCTGTCTGCTGTGGTGGGGGTTTGTGTGGGACACAGTGGAGCTTGGGAGGGGGCCTGCAGAGTAAAGGGAGGGAGTGGCGCTTCGTGTCTCAGCAGCATCCTCCTGATGAAGGCTTAACAGTAGTGCCTGGAGTCAGCTTCACGTTGGGCTTCTCTCCTCCTCCGGCAGTGGCCCCGGGGCCCATCCTCTTCTTGATTTCGGCGGCCATGGTCATGAAGGCCTGCTCCACATTGGTGGCGTTTTTGGCGCTGGTTTCCAAGAAGGGGATTCCCAGAGAGTCCGCAAACTCCTGCAAACACAACGCTGGGTTTAGCAAAGTGGCAAATCGGGAGAGGAGGAGAGAAACAGACGGCTTTCATTTAATAGAAATCTGCTGTCGTGAAAAGGACTCCACATCTAAACACAGAGTGGATTTAAATCTCCTTCATGTGGCTCGCTGTAAACTGGTCCAACACAGAAAATGTTCTCTATCCATCTCTTCCTTTCTGGACAGCATTCCCATAACGTGCAAGGCACAGAGAAAGGGGCTGATCACAGCTCTCTGGAAACTTGCAGACATTTTTTCAACTTTTACAGCAACACAACCTTAACTTTAAAATACCTGATGGATTATTGACATTTCCATCTTATTTGAGACCTGGTAAACATGTAAACCAGATTCAAAGCTTCACCCTTTACCAGACAGTCCAGGAACCCTCCCTGTTTCTCTACCACTTATCTCTTCTGCTGCTTCCTTCTAGACATCCCAGCTCCTGCCTAACCCAATAATTTCCATTCACATCAATAGCCTGCATGTGGATGACTAAATTCCATATGCATCACACTGTTTCTTGTGAATGTTCGGTTTTGTTTGTCAGACAGTACTGACCCTTCACACGTGACGTCACGCTCTTCAGAACTCGCCCCTCTCTGCCATGACGGAGGTCAAAACAACTAATGAGCTCTTGTGAAGCCCGTCAAAAAAACACATCTGGTAGCCTAACATCACTTTTATTTAGTGGATTTCACTTTAAAAATGGCCGTAGGATGCTGAGAGGTCAGCAACATAAACATACAAAACTAAACTTGTCACTTTAATGTATAACTTTTAATGAGGAAAGATATGGTGGCAATGGATAGCAGCCGTCAATCATGATGACTGACGGGTTTGCAGCGAAGGTAGAGGTAAGAGGACTTTTGTAAATCCCGCCATCTATGAGCCCCAACCAACAGTGCTACATTGACAGAAAAATTAGCTTGACTTGAACAAGTAAAATTTATGGTTAAACTGGCAAAAACTACTAGGGAAAACAATTTCTCTCACTCTGTTCAGTACTCCCATCCCTCATTCCTGACATCCATCATGGCCCCTACAGTGACGCAGTTGAAAAGGGTTAATGCAAAGGACCTTACAGACTTCCGGTTTCGTCGCAACACATCATATTGACAATGTTCATATATTGCTTATCCAGTTGAGAAGAACGAAAGTGATGGAAATGTCGCCGCTCGTTGCATGTCAGGCCTCCCATAGTAGTACTTGGTATGCTCACAGTCAACACTACGACACCAGAGGCCCACTTAGTTTTAACTGAACAACAACCAGATGTTTGACCTACTCTACACCATGACAGTCATCCAGATTTGAAAAGGTGCCATAACAACATATTTTGGAGATACTATTTTCTTTTAACACAACATTTTGCTACAAAAATATAAATATAGCCAGAATCGAGTTTAGTGGAAGACCTCCTTCTCTAAGAGGCTCTGCATCTTGAACTCTTGCACAAGGTTTCCAAATCTATGCGCAGATCTGGGAAGCTCTAGTACTGAGGTACCTACCTTTGCTGTTGTATAATCCACCACCTTCTTTGTCGTCAGGTCACACTTGTTCCCAACCAATAACTTGTTGACATTTTCACTGGCATAGCGGTCAATCTCCTGTAGCCACTGTTTGACATTGTTGAAGGACTCCTGAAACAGTAAGCAGATCAATGTTAGGCCACTCCAGCAGTAGAGGCTGGTTTAGTTCAATATGCGCTCAGAAACTGGTTTAGTTCAACATGAGGCCAGGTAGCTCCCAACACACTCCCATATGAATGGCTGACTGTAGTTTGAGCAGCTTCCATGTTCTAAAAGATGATCAAGATGGGAAGATGCTGTGAGGATGGATTTCTACTATCGCTGTACAGCATTACGCTGCCATCACCCTGTTTCACAATGGAGAAGGTGAGTTATGTTGGGTTTGTTTAATAGTGTTATTTAGGTCTCCTCTGGCCACTGTTTTGAGGTGACCTCTCCATGGCAATGTGCAAATAAGACATCTGATGGCTTTTTTTTTTCTAACAATGGCTGGTATTGTATTTTATGTGATTCCCTGCTTTTCTACGCCTCATTCAGCTGATTGCAGTTCAACAAACACCTGTCAATTGAAATCACCTGGGCAGAAGCAAGGAAACATCCAAAACATACAGGGCAATTTTGGCCAACCCTGGCCCTGAGGACCAGGGTTGGGAAACAAGCTCTAACAAACCTCGACAGAAAATGTGCCGTTAGCCTCAGATTAAATCACACACTGGTGAAACTCTACTTTCTAATTAGGGAATTCTGAGCCAGTTGGTTATACTCAGTGCTTAAATTGAGCCAGATCCTGCAGAAACGCTCTTATTTTGAAAGGGTGCATTCCGGTAACTGCTTGGACCTGGTTAAGTCTCAAGCCTGGTAATAATGAGGTTCTGAACAAATTCAACTGACTTTAACCAACAAAACCTATATTGGACATGTAAACTCCAAATAATTACATAAAACAATTTGTAAACGTAACAACCACTTACTAGCTTTTTAACATTATGTCACATCACATAAAATCTGACCCTTCAGATAAGCATTACTGCTTCTACCATTTAAAACTCCGCCCGCATAACTCCAAAGTCATAAAAGCACCAAAATTAAATTGCAAATCAGTTTTAAACTTATGTGGGTCATAAAAAAAATCTCCTTACACTTAGGACACAAAGCATTTAAAAGTAACCAAGAAATATGAATTAATTTAGTGTTTTGACTTCTGAACACATAAGTGTTGCGTTGTGTGTGCATTCCAATATCCCTGTTGACCTCAGTTAGTCCTCATCTCACATCACTGTTTGCGTTCTGGTATCGTTTGATTTCCAGAGTAAGCACTGTTTGTACTGGACTGAGTTCAATGGTATCACAATGAATGGGGCTCAACAAAAATAAAAGCAGTCACACTTTAAAATAAAATAACATCTGAAAACCATATCTCTTTTCCCTTCCACGTTAACTTTTATACGACCTTACGATAGCTTGAAAATCCTATTCAGCTTTATGGTTGGTACAGAACGAAAAGTGGAACAGTTCAACAGCTATGAAAACTTTTACAAACCATCATCCGGATTTTATGATCAACCCGTTGTCTGTCATAAGAAGCAACGTTACCAATAAGTGCTTACGAGAAAATATCTCTGGGACTTCAGAAGGAACCTTGGAGTTTCCACAAACAAAAACATGACTTCTGACAGCAACCCTCCATTTAGCAACAGATGATTGTTAAATTGCAATAGATTTAACAATGTATTGGATTGTTATGATCATCCACATTCATCTTGAATGTGGATAAATAGAGTAGCTGCCATTTGAGCTACATCTATCCATGTAGTGAGACGTCAGTGTAAGGTGGGACCAACCTGATCTGTGACATCGTAGACTACAATGATACCATGAGCACCTCTGTAGTAGCTGGATGTTATTGTACGAAACCTCTCCTGTCCCGCTGTATCCCACTGTTGAATAACAAAAGAACAGATAAACACTGGGAACAGGAATACTTGTTGATTTTATTTGAAAATGTACAAACCACACAATTATACAAGAACATAAAAACAATTGCCCTAAATTTAGTTGACATTTGTCCAGAGCTTCCTTTCAGTCCTTCGAACCGTCTTGGATCATTTACGGTTTCTCCACTGTGAATTGGAGCTGAAGAGGCGGCGTTGCTTGTTTGACATTGTTGCTATTCTGTACTTATAGATTGGTTTCTGACTCAAATAGACATCAAACCAGTTTTAATATGTCAGGCATTAAACCCGACTTATTCAGCCGCTGACCCCTAGGCAGAGCACCCCCTAGGGAATGAAAATGATATGGAAAATTATGAATCAAAATTTTGTATGCGCAAATTTAACTAGGTTATTTATTTGCTTTTCAAAAAAGTGCAATTAGAGCTGCTTTAAACTGAGGCAGGAGTTGGCTGCATTACCTAGTTTCAGTGGTTTAATGTTATTTCTATTAATTTCGTTCATTTTATTTTATTAAACTTTCTAACCACAAATCATGATCTGCAATACAAATGCATATCTATAGGGAAATGAAATAATATTTTAAAAATTCATATAGGAAGTGTTCTGCATGTGTTTTTACTGCTGAGAAACTCTACAGGGAGTTTTACATCTGCTGTGTTTTAACTGACAACCTTCTGCAAGCTTGACTCCGCTTTAAATTGTAGGATATGTTTGTTGCTTTTATTGTGCCCCAGCTCCTCTGCAGTAACCGACACCGTCGACCAGGCCCAAGCTCACACCATTAAATATACAAACAAATAAATAAGTAAACGGCCGTTGTCGTATGCTGCAGTACATTTGGACTTGGGGGTACTGAATATGACTGCTTCAAATAGGGCCAGCTGAAATTAATGGTCAGTTCAGAGTAAAAAAAAAGGTTATATTTTAAAATGCTTTTAAATTTGTACTATTTTACCATAATCCAATTGGAAACAATGTTCTTATTTGGTATTTGGCACCCTGACAGGAGCAAGGCTGTCGTTTCGCGCCATCAGCCCTTCTGACTAGCCCAGTTACAATAACAAATACTGCAGCCTCTGTTAGTGAACATGGGTTTTAAGCGTTGAAAGAACAGAAATAGATTGCTGATGTTAGCTTGCATTACCAACTGCAGTTAGCCTGGTCACTTCTGGTTATTTCCCACAACAACCAGCAGCGGCTCAACTCTACATAGTTTAGCTTAGGTTTTTTTCCATTACAATTAAGTAAGAGGTCTAGTGGGTGGGGTGGTCATGCAGCTGGGTGGTCCAGGAGTCTGGAGCGCTATGTGATCTGTACAGGACACAACACGACAGCAGGGGACATAAAGCCATGTTGAATATTCCACTCAGACTGAGTTATTTTTGTCAGACTACTGTCACTATTTTATGAGTTTTTCTGAATGGCGGCTTGAGTTATTGTAAGAGAGTTGCTCTTGTGATGTAACTAGTTAATCCACCTCTTAGCCAATCAGTGACTAAGTCTTCTGAGTAGGGCTGCGCAATTTTATCGATTCTACGATATTTATCAAAAATTTTTTCTCTCAGAAAGTATAGACTTTTCATCTGCGAGTATCGATGCATTAAATCCTACTTTGAGTTTTATGTCAAATCCACATGAATTAAATGACAGCCGTCACGCATGACATTTTTTACCCAGCTGCAAGTTACAATTAATTAAATAATGAAATGAAATAGATCATTTACATTATCTAATATGAGTGTATAAGACAAAAAGGTTCCTTTTCTGCATAACCAAATACACAAAACCACATAATTCCCATTTAAACAAAGCAAATGTAAAACAAAAACAACATTTATTACACCAGCATTACACCATCAGTTCAATTAATTCAATCCAAGTCTATGGAACAGTCACAAAATGCCACCACAATCACTCTGTCCCTCTAAAATCTTTCAGAAAATCTTAAAAATGTATCAAATTGTATTGTTTGCTGAACATTGTCTTGGCATGCCAGGACAGTGGCATGCCAAGACATAATGGTGGTCTTAGAACCACCATTATGTGGTTCTAAAAAACCACATAATGGTCACTAGTGGAAAATCCTTCTAATTGTGGAGAGCAGAATCCAGCAGCTCTGAGAAGGTGCTGGCCGAAAAGGACAAAATGTGATTACAGACAGTGAAGCCTGAACATGGTAATGAGATAGAGATACTGCACACTGGTCATAGTGGAAACACTCTGTGGCATAAACATGGGGAGGTTCCTGACAATCTGTGCATAAATGTACAAGTGTGCATTCACACCAGGTTTCTTTAGTCCACTTTAATCAAACTCCAGTTCAACCAGTACTACAAGGTCTGATTCAGTTGGGGAGTTGTGAATGCGTAATCGAACTCTGATGCGGACTAAAAAAAGCAAACCTCGGTCCGCCTACAAACCAAGGTCTGTGTTCGGTTGAAGTGAACCCTGGTGAGCTTCTAATGAATATGTGAACACCGGAGACTGCTGCTCCATAAGCAGAAAGTTGACTACAGCCCAGGGCATTCTGGGTAAATATAAACAAAACAAATGCCATTGCTAGCAGGAGAAATGGCTCAGTCTTTTGCCAAAGACAGAAGAGACTACCAAATCTCACGCCACTCCATTTTTTTTGTATTCTTGAAGAAGGAACCTTCAATGTTTGTTGGTGCAGCGCCACCATGCGCGAAGGGATCGATTTTTCAATTAGTTTGTTTTGTTTGACAACAGTGCGATACAAATTAAATAATGAACAGATATTCACCAAGAAAAATCTAAAAACTAGAAAGAACTTGTGAGATACTTACAATCTGAAGTTTAATGGTCTTTCCATCTAGTTCTATGGTTCGTATTTTGAAGTCCACACCAATAGTGCTAATGTAACTTTCTGTGTATGTGTCATCCTAGAGAGAGAGAAAGAAAAAGAGCTGGTCAGATGGTTCACATCCTGTTCACTTTCTTCCATGTTCTGAACGCGATTTTCTGGAAAACTCACTGCAAACCGGAGAAGAAGGCAAGACTTTCCAACACCAGAGTCACCAATCAGGAGCAGTTTGAATAAATAGTCACTGTGAAGGAGGGGATATAAACATGGTTAGAAGTGCTAACTAAGCAAGTTACACATTATTCACAGTTAACAGCAGCCACTAAGGAATGATTCTAGACGCCCGGGTTCTCCTTGACCTCTCAGATTAACCCTTTTGTTTCTATGACAGTTTGCAGAATATTTGAGACTGGATTTTACAGGGAAACAGAACATTAATGGCAGCTAAACTGTAGAGAGCTCTAGCAAATCTCCAGAGGAAGTCCGGTAAAGCTGACTGGTCCCTGATCATGTGACTGGACCCGTGAAGTCAACAGAAAAATCTTGGGAGGGCCAAGAAGACAGAAGCAGCACACATTGGTCATATGTCGCAACAGGGACTGCAACCCCTGTTTACTGGGATCATGTAACAGTTGTGTCAACTATTCCCAAAGTCCCAAGCAAAAGAAGGTGGCACTTTCTAAAGCCTGGTCTGCTACAGCCCTGAAAGCTAAACCTGTGCTGCTGACTAAGGATCAGTGCTGCTCACAGGATTCATCCCTGAACTTTTTATTCTGACTCAAAGAACGCAAGTTCAGTTCCTCAGTCTGTAGACTGGAAACGGTTATATAGGGTGGCACAATGTAGCAAAACTGCAATCCATGATGCAACATTAACATGGGCACCCTCACAATCCAGGGTTTCCCCCAGTGAATTACAAGCCTGGCAGGCCACCAGGCTTTACTTGTGCCCCCGCTAAGCATTGTTTATTTATTTGGTTTCCTTTGAAATGTTTGCATTTTTTAAGACCTTGTAGTTGGTGTTCAGATATTAATCTTCCAATAACACATAATTATCAAGTGATATTTTAAAATTTTCTGTCAACTTTAAACATTTCTTAACTCAAAAACATGGCGGACCGCTGGATGAATGACTGCAGAGCGCCACAACCACCGGGCTTAGCAAGTTTTCAGAGGGGAAACCTTGCAATCTCAAAGCACTGTTTGGATGCAATGTGAGGTATGTTATAATATGTCAATAAGACACTTGAAAATGTCCTGCAGGACAGTAAAAGTCCTTGGGATGGACTTTAGTGACCTACATGGTAAAGCTAGAGATGAACCCATCACAGATTTCCAATTTTCCCTCAGATGTTAGAAGAAAATGTGGGTTAAAAGCAAAGTTGTCATGACAAATTCTGAATTTCTACCTGGCCAACTAAGACATAGGGCAGGGCCTGCTGTTATAATACCCAGATTAGCCCATTCAGTGAGCAACACCCTGCAACAAGGTGGCAAACAGCCAACAGTCAAGTCTAAACCAACTCCTGCTCTTCTAGCAGTTACCACAGGAGCTGCTCTTTCCTAATAATTACTTTATGGCAGGGGTGCTCAAGTCCAGTCCTCGAGAGCTACCACCCTGCAACTTTCAGATGCACCCCTGCTCCAACACACCTGAATCAAATGAATGGCTCGTTACCAGGCCTGTTCAGAGCTGAACCCCGTCTGTTGGAATAAGGCTGCATCTAAAAGTTGCAGGACGGTAGCTCTCGAGGACTGAACTTGAGCACCCCTGCTTTATGGACACCGTTTAACCTGTTAGTTTCATCACTTGTTTTACTGAGCAGCTAGAGAGAAACGAAAACAATGTGCCTCCAACCGTCTGAGTAATATCTCATCTTCCCAGAGAGGATCCACCCTCCAGTCTCATTGTAAAGAATCCTAGTCATTCCCTCTTCATTAAGCATCTGACTGGGAACAATGGTTTTTCATATTGAATACTGACCAATCACTGTTCTGTGGGAGTTTAGGAACATGCAGACCAAAACCAGGCGAAAGAAGAAAAGCTGTGCTTTCTTGTTTTATTGTTTTCAGCCGAATCTCAGTTCTTCAACTAATCTAAACTTCCCGAATCATGTCTGAGGAATATTTAACTGAGCAGAGCAAGCCAACGGGGAGTCGACGTGAATAAGCCATAGAACAATCTTGGATGACATCCAAGATCGGATTGTTCCCAAACTTCTCCGTTCCACCTTTGTGAATGGAAACCTAAAGAGACAGGAAGCACAACTGACTGATTACTCAACACTGCTGTGAGGAAATCCAGGGCCTGTCCTGTGACATGTGACCCACACATGACTGAGAGGCTGTGGAGAGCTGTTAGAGCATATGACTGAAAACTGAGTCATTTACAACACCAGAACCAGCTTTAAAAAAACAACAACAAACAAACAAAAAAAAAAAGTTATCCTGACGTAAACGATGGACAACTCCTGCTACACACCTGCTTAGCTGTATCACATTGATACACTATAATGATTATCATTCATCAACAACTAGCTTAGGCATCTAGAACCACAACCAAAAGTTAGCTTCTGATTCAGCACTCCAGTGAAAAGCTACTCCACCGCTTATATATTTTATCTTCTTGTATTTGTTCAGCACTTTGTTTGAAGTTACTATTATCATTATGAGGAATTTGGACAACATTTTCTCTAATCTGGTTCAAATTCCAAAACAGACCGGTTGAACCTGTGATGGATTATTCAACAGTAATAGGGAGTTTCTTGAAAGAATGGCCCATTAGTTCACGAGTAATTCAGTACAGGTTGGACTGGTCCAAGTGCTGTGGATTTTAAAGAAGACTCATTGCTCAGAATAATAATAATAAAAAAACTCAGTTTAAACATATAATTTAAAGAATCTGTAAACAGAAATATAGTCTGGCCCTGTTTGACCAGAATAAGTAGGTTTTCAATCCTGCCATGTTGGAAAAACAATAAATGGTGTCGACGTTTTTTTCAATTTCCAGTTTTCCTTCTCAGGAAAAAGGAAACTGCAAAGAAAAGGAAGTGATTCTTTTCATTTAATCCATCAAAACTGTATCTTTAACCACAGTTTTACTAAACTCAAAGAAGTGCAGAAGAGCACTTGCTGCTAACTGGTGCTAGTAAACACCATAAATTGGTGGAAGTTCTTGGTTTTGGTGTGTTTAATGAAAAAGAGTAATAAAAATCCCACAGTTTCAGTGACCGATTGATCTGAAAGGATCAATGGAAAGAATCCCATTTCTAGACGACTTACTGATGAATAATTAGATTTCACAAATATCTGAGCAGAGCTTGTGATTTTGGAAATCACAAGCTCTGTTTCTAAGAATCTATAATGCGTGAGAATCAGTCCAGGTTTGATTGTATTAATTGTTCTAGATTTTGAGGTAGAGCTGATCAAAGTTGGCCCAGATTCACCAAAAGCAGCTGGATCTGCCCTTTATAGTCGAGTCTGAAGCACCAAATCGGTGGCTAACTTCTGTGCGCCCCTAACAAGCTTTTTATTCCAACTTTATGAAATCCGACTAAAACCCAGTGTAGATGATAGTTGGATCTTTTAAGAGCGTGAGTCCAGCCGTCCAGCCAACAGGAGTTAACGTTCAAGCTAACTCTTCAATATGGCACCTTTGTCCTGTATTTACAACTTAAGAGTGAAAATTGACCAGCCAACACAGCTGTCAGTGAAGCCCACCAGCCGTCGGCCAACAGCTGCTTCACAAGCCATTAATGAACAGCCGACACAATGTTACATAAAGCAGTGCAAAGTTCTGTATGCACACAGGTGTACATGAAGGCCACAAGTCAGCTGATGTTCCACGTTCACTCCGCTCTTCACATATTTTCCAGCGCTGACTCGTTAGCACGGAGCTAACCTTAACTAGCTAGACCTCAGCATTTCAACTCGGGGTACTTACTATTCGGGATTCATTGTCGACTCGTAGTGTCACCGTCCGCAGATAAGCAGGGCTGTCTTGAGGAAAAACGGGGACGACGACCAGCTTGTACCGCTCCCCGAAGCGCGACCCGGCTGCTTGTTTTCTCAGTAAAAAATCCAAAATGGCCGCAACTTCAACCAGGAAACGGCTAACAACAGCCAGCTGCTAGGACGGGAGGAGGGAAACAACGCCGCAAAATGCGTGGTTGGGCTTCAGCCGGGTTAAACAGACGCGTCGGTCGTCGTTTAATAAAACGACTGAGCGAACAAGGGGCTGGTGGGGGACGTGTCTCCGACTGGCTGGTTAGTGTGTGCGGCTGCTGCAGCAGGGAACCGTCGAGCCCCAACCGGAGAGATTACATCATTTAGTGAAACGTGGCAAAGCGGAGTCAAACTACACATCCTACACTACTTCCGGTCATGGACTTCAACCTAAAGAAACCCAAACAAGCTGACGGTGCTGCAGTTCACATCTGATAAAAATGGAGTAAGATTATAAGGAAAAAACTCAAAAGAAAAAAAACTCCACTGACATCCAGTCACAGAGACTCACGGTCCTTTATTTGATGGTTTTAACATCTGCTTTTTATTGCAGTTTTTTGGTGCATTTCTCAGAACAAAATCGAAATTCTGAAAACGAAGGATTTTGAGAAAGAAACTGGGTTTTGCAGGTAATCTATGGGGTTCTGCTGTTTGTACGAATTGTTTTTGAGAAATGAGCTTACTGTTTGGAAAATGCTGAAAATGATTTGAGAAATGCATCAAAGTTCATTCATTAAAGCACTTGTGCTGACTCTCTTGTGGTTTGATTTGTCTTATCATTTAAATAAGTTGGAAAGAGCAGAGGAAATGAATTTACCCAGTAACAGATTTGAAGTTTTTTTATTTATTTTTTTTGCTTTTTTTTCCTCCCCATCTTATTTAAATGTCTTAGTTAATCAGACTGATAATCTCAAAGTACACACAAAAAAGACCATACAAAGTGACATGGAACTCTTTTGTTTTACCTGCTCATGCATAAATACGCAATATTTTTAATAAAAGTATAAAAAAATTAATTGAAGGTCCAAAAAATGCGTCCCAGACTTATGAGTGCAAATATGTATGTATGTATGTATACCTACAGTATATAACAGGTCAGCAAGCCCACTGTTAAGTACGGCAGAAGATCTATGATGCAGTGGACCATTTCTCTTCCAAAGGTCATGAGAACCTTGTTAGACTGCATTTCAATATGAAGTCTTGGTTTTAAATGAAAACTAGGTGAATTCTGCTTGGACTATACCAGGTTGTGTAGTCAAACCTGGTGAAATGTTGGAGGAGACAGACTGCTGTCTTGTTGGTAGAAGGAAGTACAAAGTATCGACAGCAGTTCTGCAACTCATTACCTAAAAACATCCCCAAAGCCCCCAACATCTGACTAAAAATATCTGAAGTTCCTCACCTTTCTTGGTTGAGATCACACTGCTGAAGTACATGATGAATTTATTTTAAGACTCTACACACACCTTCCTAGGGGAGGTGATAAGTGTGACTGGAACTGTTGAAACTCGTCATTCAGAGCATCTAAATGCATCATTCATACATCAGACAGGTAAAAATGGAAACTATTACCCTGACACTTGACTTGGTTTATAAATAAAACCACTGTGTTAAAAATGTTATATTTATTAACATATCTTCCAGTACCATGTGACAGAATAAAAATGCAGCAACAGTGGAGCTGTTTAATGGGACAAGGAGCTTCGGGATTATTTGATTAAGTCCATTTGGAGGCATGTTTCACAGGGAGAAGACATTATTAGGTCAAACTGGAGCAATTGAACTGTGACATTCAATAAATAAGAAAGGTGAGTCAGATTAAAAGTACCTTTTAAGCAGGTATTAAAGCTATTCTTCATTAAGATGTGATATTTTAATATTAAATGTGTTTTTATTAGCTGTAAGCAAGCATGTAATCTCAATTAACAGAAACAAAGGCTTGAAAAGTAATTCAGGGTTTCCCCCAGTGTATTATAAGCCTGGCGGGCCACCAGGCTTTACTTGTCCCCCCACTAGGCTAAGCATTTCTTGTTTATTTAGGTCTTTTTTTAAATGTTTGCATTTTTACAACTTTATAGTTGGTGTTCAGGTATTAATCTTTCAATACCACATAATTATCAAGTGATATTTTCTGTCAACTTTAAAACATTTTTAACTCAAAAACACAGTCAGCTGCTGGATGAATGACTGTCCTAGCGCCCAAGCACCAGGCTTTGCAGGTTTTCTGGGGGAAACCCTGAAATTGTTCTGTGAATTGAGTAACTGAAGTACATGAGCTTTTCAATAATATTATCATTCATTGAATATGACTGTATATGATTTCTGAAACATATTGGGATGCACTATGAGAAGCTTGAGAGGAACAATGTAGTCTTGCAGTATCTGCAACCTGAGTGGGGAACCTGGAAAACAGCCAATGGATATCAGGAGCCGAAGTTGCTTTAAACAGCTGACCAGAGAAACAGTCAGTGGTTGGTCTGAACTTGAGGCAGTCGTGAGAATGTCACTTTGAAAACGAGTGTCAGAACTTCTCGTGGTCCGTCCACAAACTGGACTTATTAGGTTCCAGCAGAGTTCTTCTCTTCCCTCAGCTGAACAGGACTGTGGTGAGTGGGCAGAACCAGACTGTCCATAGCGGAGAGGATGGAGGATAAAACGTGGTCCGAGTGATTCTGTAGAGCTCCGGACTGCTTCTCGATAAGCAGCAGAGTGTCTCTTAAAACTGAAAACACAAAGACGGAACATACTAGGGTCAGACTCTGCAGGAAAATTTAATATTAGTCTCTTTTTTTATATATACATATGATGTACATCACTGACATGGAGAGGTGCTGTTGATGCAGCTCAGAAGATGCTGTCCAGCACGGAGGACACAAGAAGTCAAAGGTTGATTGCTGCTCAACTCCTTCTGAAAGCTCTAAAAACAAATCAGAGTGTAGAAAGCATGAAGCTGTAACTTATGGTTTGGGTTCTTACTACAGATGGGCCACTCAGAACTGATTTTCAATTGCTGTTGTTTGTAAAGCTTTGACCGGCGGATACCAATTTTGGCTCATTCCCATTGCACCTGGCTTTTCTTTTTTTTTTTTTTTTTTTTACAAACTTTTCACTTGCGCTTCAATTAAAATATTATGAATATGCATCAAATTTTAAGTGGTTCTTGTCTATGGACAGCTCTATGGACAGCTCTAAATCCTCATAGCTTTGAGAAAACCAAAGCTATGAGGATTTTTATTTGTTTTTCTTTAACCATTGTGAACATTTTGGGAGGTTTATTTGTTACCTGATAATCAGCCAGTGATGACTTCACGCTGACTAAGTCCCCTGCAGGAGCAGCAATCTTCTCCATGCTCTGTGACAGAGCATACAGCTGCTGGATGAGCAGCTCTAGCTGTGAACAGAACAGCTGGAAAAAAAAAAACCACACCATTCACCATTTACCGTCTGCCATCAATACACCGGTGGCGTCCAGCTCAGCTTGTTCCTACCTGGATGTGTTCGATCAAAGAGTCGCTCTGCTCCTGGCCGTCACAAAGCTGCTTCAGCAAACATTCCCCGACCCCCGTCACACTCAGTTGCCCCCTGACACCGTCGCTGCTCGTCAAAGCCTCAGAGTCCCTGCCGCTGCCGGCTGCTGCTGAGAAACAAAACAAGTGAGAACAGAGGGGTGATGAACAGAAGAATGTGTGTAGTTAGATATGGGAAGGAAATAAATACCCGTCTCTGCTGCACAACACTGCGTTCCCTTGCATCCATCCTGTTTGTCCTGCACTGTCTCTGGGGTTTTTTGTGAAGAGGTGATGGAGGTCAGCATGGAGGTGGTGTCCCGGTCAAGAGATGCACAGCGGGCTGTTGCAGGTGGGCTTATCTGGGCAGACACCTCCCTCACCTTCCCCAAAACACAAAAACCACAACATGTAACTGAATTTATGCTCTATCACTCACTTGAAAAATGACAACAACTGCGTCTGATGCCCTCTTCTTCTGCTTTCACAAAAGTATAATTTTCCTTTTTTGTTTTCAAATAGACTGCGTGGGGACGGAAATAGCTCACGACATCACCTGGCGCTACCTAGGAAGGCTAACAAAAATAAATAACATTAACTGTTAACACCTAAAATTACTATACGTCATGATCTTCTTTGGGGTCGCCCCTTGGATAATGGTATGGGAAACGCTGCTACGTCATGTTGCCAGAGAGGTCCGACTTAAATGGTTTCTTGGTTTTGCAAGTCTAATAGTGATAGGCCTGGGTGTGGCAAAAAGGGGTGGCTAATCAAAGTTAATGACTTCAAGGTTTCCCCCAGAAAACTTGCTAAGCTCAGTGGTTGGGCTCTAGGACAGTCATTCATCCAGCGGCCTGTCGTGTTTTTGAGTTAAAAAATCTTTAAAGTTGACAGGAAACTTGAAAACATCACTTGAAAACATCAAGTTGTTTTCAAGTTTCCCCCAGTGCGAGCCACCAGGCTCGCACTGGGGGAAACTAAGATTGGGTAATTGGACAAATTTATTGGCCATCCATGATAGATTGCGCCCTTCCATGGTTGTTTTTTTTTTTAAGAAAATTTTTTTTTTTGCTATACTTAAAAAAAAAAGAAGAAGAAAAAACAAAGTTCAAATATCACCTTTGCAAATATATCACCCATTGCCATTTTTTACACTGACAAATATTGGCTGGGAGAATCTTGCATATCGCCCAACCTTGGGGGAAACCCTGGAAGACTGTGGATATTGACTTCTGTGATAATATTGATACAGTCTCCGCTGTGAGTATTATTGCATATTTGGGGAAATTTGCCGTTTTAGATTAAACCGTGCACATGAAGCTGCTGGACTGACCTGTCTGGACAGCTGGTGCAGCTCCTCTAGCTGCTCTGGTAGAGGCCAGAACTCCTCATCCACCTCTCCACCAACCCACCTGGACCGTGGGAGAACATTAACGGAATGGATGAAAGCAGCAGACAAAGAAGCGGCTTCAGCATGGCGTTGATAGTCGTCGCCATCCCTGGTTTGGTCACTTCCAGCTCTGTCCCTGCTACAGTCCAAGCTGTCCACGGACAAACTGGTGACATTGGTAATGGAGAGCGGTGTACTGCAGGGGGGAACGTCTGAGGATGCGAGGAACACCTGCGGGTCAGGTGACCTGCTTCTGTCTCGGCTCCTTCCTCCTCCACTCTCAGAGGGTTCAAACCCTGACAGGCTGGCAGAGCTACACAAGTGGTCCAACTCGATTCCTGAGTCCTTCATGTTCGGCTCAGTTCTTAGAAGAGAGTCTTCTTGCAGTTCAGGGGAGTTCCATTCCCTGTTGACATGTCCTGGTCTCAATGGGTAGGTGTAGTCCAGCAGCGCCTCATATTCTTTGTTTGGGTTCCAGGCAGCAGACTTTCGGTCTGGAGAAGGAGGCAAAGCTTTTGGAATGGCACAGGCCCAATAGTCCGCCTGATACCAACACTCAGTGTTCGTCGCCGCTGAAGAACTCGTCTTCGTCCCTTCTACAAAACTCCCTTCCTTCGAACTCAAGTGGGCTTGGCTTATTCTGGGGTGGCACGAGCGTGGCGTGTAGGTTGGGTTAAGAACTGTGGAGGTCAGCTGTGGCCTCAGAGGAGGATTTATGCTCTGAACCTCTAGAATTGAGCTGGAGAAGCTTCGCCGAGCTGATCTGCCATGGAAAGTTAATCCTGAAGTGGGTTCTCTGTGGCACAGTTCTGGAACAATCGAGGTTGAACTGGGTTTTTCTCCAGAGGCTGTGGGAAGTGAGAGGTCCCTTAGAGAAAGGCCATGCGTCTGTGGTGGGTTGACCCACTGCTTCATGCTGGGTCTAGAAAGCTCCTCCTGAAAGATGTCAAAGTATAGTGAGCTATACTTCACACAATAAGCACTGAACTTAGAATGAAATGTAGAGCAATGAAAATATTTTCCCCAACTCACCGTTTCTGGTAGTTTCTTTAAAATGGACACACGATGCTCCTCAGTGAACAGGGGCTTTCTCTGCACATAATGTCTGTCTGTCATATTGTGGGTCTTGGGTGCTATGGTCACACTTTTATGGTGCTCCCCATTGACTGTTGCCTCAGCTTCGTCTCTACCACCATCTTGTGCAGCTAAGAATGCGTTGCTGCGCTTAAGTGTTGAGAGACGCATCCTCCATCACTGTCTGCTTTCATCTGAGAACAGAAACGCTGAGGGTTCCTGTAACGGGAACAAAAGCAAGTTTGGAAATGACATGAAATCTAAGCCAGATTAAAGTATGGATTTTTCTAGATTCCTAACAATACTTCAAAAATAATAATAAGAAAAAAAGCTTCAATAATTACAAGATCTGATCAGAAAAATACACTGACCAGCCACTAGAGTCTCTCTGAGGCTCAGCTGGAGAACATAAAGGCTTGTGATGTGGAGCCTCCATGTTTCAAATACAGCTGGGATACAAACTGCAAACAAGAACTTCTGGTTGCTCAGCGAGTCTTTGTGTTTCTGTGGAGTCACTAAGCAGCAGGCCGGTTGAGCCTCCTGATGGGTCCGGACGCTGTAATGATATGTTGCTACTTACCTAACAGGCCTCATTAAAACTGCATGTTCACTGCACCAACCAGGAAGAATCCGGATTGCCCAATAGATCCACTAACACTACCACGGACGCAATGTGTTCAGACATGGAGACCAGGGATATCAGGTACAAAGACTTGTGTGTATTTTCCATTAAAACATGGTGTGATGTATAAATGACAAAAATCGTGTAAAGACGAAAAAAACAGATGTATGAAACCGTGATCAGAGCATATTAGCTTTGTACATCTCTGTCAATATGCAACTGAATACATGAGGGAATAAACTCATCTCAATTTGTTTGTGAAAAATTTGTCTATTCAGATTTTTTCCATAGAGCATATCAAAATATAAAGACAAAAAAAATTAGTCTTGGAAGCGGAAATATTTATACTTGATGCTACCTGTCACTGTTGGGTACCATTTTTTGTGGAGGAATTTTGACCAAGTCTGCTTTGGATTATTGTTTGAATTTCTGCAGCTTTCAACATTTTTTTAGCACAAAAACATGGTGGATTGCCCTCGCGTCCCTAGTAGCGGGCTTAGCAGGTTTTCTGGGGGAAACCCTGATATCTTTGAATCCCCCCTCGTAGCCATTTTGGGTGCAGAAAACCAAGTGCTTCCTTCTCGAAGCTGCTCCCTGGAGTTGAGCCTCTGCCTCACACTCTGCCTCACAGAGTGTGGCAGAGTGTGTGGAGGAGCGGTGTGACTCGCCAACACCACTCCTTCAGACTAGCAGCAGCAATTAGCAAACACCTGGTAGATCTGCACATCTGCTGAGCTCATCAGGTGAACTACTTCTCAGTGAAACACTGGTAAAGACGCTAAACAATTGGTATGGTTTTGTTTAAATTGTTGTTCTGGGTGGGTTTTTGACGTTTCTACGTTTTTTCCCATTGATTATTATTTTTTGGATATTTCCATGGTAGATCTCCGACTGTTTGCTCTATGTCATGATTTTAGGATGTTGTTAGTTTACAGCCAAAGATGCATGTAGGTAAAAAAAACAAAAAACATCCAGCCTAAGCTGAGCACCTTGTTCCACAGGCTTGCTGTGTGTTCGCTGCAGGGCACTGCAAACAGAACTTCCCACAGCTGGGTGTGTGTGTGTGTGTGTGTGTGTTCAGAACCAACTGTGGCTTTGTTCCTCTCCAAAAACTTACACTGTGGACGACACCCCGGTACCAAGCGCCACCAATAACCCACACAGAGGGAACATTTGTCCATTCTTTGGTTAAAACAAGCATAGAAATATCATATTAGAAGTTAGAAGCTGTGTGACGCTTGACAATGTCCACAGCGAGGCGTTTAGCGGAAGTCTCATAGAGACCACACCGAGAAGAGAACAAAGAAAGAGAGGAGAAAGTGAAGCAGCCATTTTTAACCCCCCAGCACAGAGCTCAGGGATTTTACCTGCCGTGTCGTCCAGCTGCTGCGGCCTTCTTTTCGGCAGCTGTCGCCGCTATCAGCCTCCTTCCTCCGCAGCTCTTGTCTCCGAGCTTCCCTTTCTTTCCGTCTGCTGCCGCTGTTCGCCACAAACACGCCTCATTCTCCTCACAGCAGTACTAACGTGTTCATATCATGAAAAACTGATACGTTAATCAGATACGCTCGGTGAAACAATATTATAACAACTAGACAGTAGTTATAACGTTAGTGATGGAACCAGAAAATACACTTTCAGTTTTTATTGTCCCCCAAGTGGACAAAAGTGGAAATGCATGTATGACGGAGACCCGTCTCTTTTCTTTTCAGCGTCATATTATTATAACTATTAAGACTGAATAATAAATCCAGTAGATCACAGACAGGTTTAGCCCAGGATCAAGGTTCTTCAGGCCAGTTGCAGTTCCATCCCTGGTTAGGCAAGTTTTTGAATAAGTTATTAAAGACATGGTGGTTCCAAACCAGACCCAAACCTTGTCATCTCTGTAGACTACTCGAAAAAACCGAATCCGCAGCATGCAGTTTATTTTCTATCTCATTCTCATTTTTATTGTTGCTTTTCCTGCACCGTCTAGGTTTATATGTAAATGTCCAGCTTGTGTCCTGTCCCTCTTTCTTTTTCCAGCAGCAGAACATCTACAGAAACAACTATATCATTGTTTAGTGAGGACACAACCCTCATGTTTCTTCCTCAGGGTTCAGATCAAGTCTTGCTGATGCATTATCTTTGTTTAATAGTGTCAGCATTCCTTCCTGGATGTTAAAAATCTCTAAAATAAACGAGATGGATTGGAAGTTTACAAATGATTGTGACTAAGAAAGTTTCTGAACCTGAATGTTGTCACTGAACTGCTGCGTTGTGGAGCATTCTGTGTACCGTCACTTTTGATCCAGTCCAAAATGAGACAAATAGTCAGAACAAACACTTGAGGCAGGTTAAGATCAGACCGACTCATCCTTTAGTTACATATGTGGGACATCAGGTTCATCAGGTCAGCTTATTGTTCTGAATACACACATATACAGTGAATATTTACACAACCACACAGTCTCAGTCTCTTCCAAGGTTCCTCTGACAGTGCTGCATTTGGCGGGGAAACTGGAAGACTTCCCTAGAAGTCCACACAGCGGCCCTTCCTCTCCCAGTCTCCGTATCTGGTGGGCTCGGGACCCCGAGGGCCACCTTTCTCCTTGGTTACAGGGTTTACGTCATCAGGAAACTCTGCAGGAAAGCAAGACACCAGTAAAGATCTCTTCTGTTCACGTCGTGTTCCTCTTTGGACTTTGGTAGCTTTTTGTCGCTCGTTCTTCATGTTCTTTCCTTTTATATTTCATAAGCTAAATTAGTTTTTTTCCTTAATTTCCATAGCTGCTATTTAAATATAGAAAATGCAGAAACTACAATACTGTCCTAGCTAGTAAAAACTACAAATTGAGTTTCTAAGAAAATCAGACCAACTACTTTGCTTTTCAATACAGAAAACTTATTCATGCAAAAGCCTAGATAATGTACAGTGCATGGACAGTAAAATTAATTTCTAGGTTAGTAATTTAAATTACTAATTAGTAATTTAGTATTAATTTTAACATTAAAATTAATATTTAAATTTTCTGACAAACCTGTTTTGTTTTCACTATAAATATAGATCACAATCTTCAAAAATAGCAGAATAAAAACTGAGCTAAATAGTTTCTGCAGTGAAATAATCATAGTGCAAGCAAACAGAACAAATCTGATCATTCATATCATCATATTGACCTACAAAATTTGGTAAAAATTCATATCGATATTTTGACTCCTGAACAATTAAGCAAACAAAGAACAAAACGAGAGTGGGAAATAAGGAAGTAACTGCATGAGGAATAGATAGAGGAGCATAAAAATGATTTAAAATGAAAGGGAAGATTAAATAAAAAGGCACCTCTATCCTAAGATTTACAATGCGGAATTAAACAATATGTGAGGATATCATTTTTCTTTTTGACTATTTTAAAAAAACATAGTTTAATTTCTTTGCACAGTAGCTATTTAATTGAGCCAATAATTTAATTCTGTTTTAAATTATTTGTTCTGACAGGTTTAGAGGCAAATGTTAAACTTAGAGGATGGGGGCATCATCTGCCTAAGACAACCAAACAGGCTGTTTCTCACTTTCTAGAACATCTCCGCTCTTCTCCGGAGCGTCGAAGCGACCCTGCGGGGTTTTGGCCTTCTTGAGCGGCTCCTGGTCCTTCAGTGCTCCGCTGGCTGACCGCGCAGAGCCTTAGACAAAGACGACATGCTAAACAACTGCTGCACTTCATCGGCTTTCACATCAGAACCAGCAGTCTCCCCGAACCACCTGCTTCTGTGAAAACTGACCCAGCGCCCAGGCGGACAGACTTACACCTACCTGACAACACCGAGCCCGCAGCCTGGGTCCGAGACACGACCCGTGACACACATAACCGTAAAAAAGACATGTAGGACGGTAATATAGAACAGAATCACGCCGAAACGTCCTCCTAAGCTGCTGCTGTGGGGACTGTTACGCAACCTGTCGGAGGAGCGTCATCAATGTGCGACTAGTTATTGTAATGTCAATGAGCGTCCAGCAGGGGGGGGAGAGAGAGCAAAACAAAGTCTATGCTCTAATGAGAATAAACGGAAACAAATTATGGGCTAAATAAAACAATTGATGATGTACAGAAATGTGCAGTTAAAGACTGAGGAAAAATTGCTGAGATGATGATGATGAGGAGGAAGATGATTGAGAGTGTTGAAACTGAGATGGAAATAATAAACAAATAACAGCAAACTATAGAAATAAATAATAAGTGCACACTCATGCCTGAGGGCAATTTAAACTAGCCAATTAATATAATATAATATAATATAATATAATTGAACATACTTCATTGATTCCCAAGGGGAATTTGTTCACAAGCTACTCCATCCAAGGTGTTAAATATTAGTAAATATAACATAATTATAAATGATATAAACTATATATGATAAACGAGTAATATATGCATAAGTGTGATATTGTGATTCAAATATGACCTAAATATAAAATAAATAAACTAAGCTAATAACCAAGCAAGTACATGGACCTATGAATAAATCTATAAATGAGTCCAGAGAAAACTTAAAGAATGCTTGTGTAATGTAATGACCACTACACGATCATTAATGCGGAACGAGTTTTATTTTGGTAACCGGAAGTAGATCTGTTTTGAATTTCAGATAATAAGTGATATATAAATAATATTGCTCTGTCTTTGTCATGGTGGTTTTGTAGCTTGTGGATTATGGGGTGTTTTTCATTAATTCTGTATTTTTGTTACATTTTTTTTCTTTCTTGTTCGTTTGGCTAAGTTTAAGAAAACCAGATCATCTTTCTTTATATACATAAATTGTTTTATTTTTTTTTTTATAACCTTTTGTCTCCAATCTCATTCCGTTAGGCAGGGTGTTTGTGTGCACTCGCATATAATGCATATAGAGGAACACTTTCAAAATATTTACCAACAAAAGGAAGTAATTAATGGAAAGTGAGGACCTTTCCCTGGTACATACTTCTTTTTGCAGTTTTACTGTGCTCTAGTTATGTTTGGCAGTATGGTGTGAATTAGATTTTAGTTGAAAACTAGAACTAGGGAGGGTTAGCACGCCCCACGTTTGGAGGCCTTAGTCCTCGACGCGGACGTCTTGGGTTCGACTCCCGGGCCTGGAGACCTTTGCCGCATGTCTTCCCCCCCTCTCCTTACCGCCTTCCTGTCAGCCTACTGTGAAATAAGGGACACTAGAGCCCACATAGAGACCCCCCCCCAAAAAAACATTTTTTTCTTTTTGTTCTCATCAATTTTCATGTCTTTCAGCTTAAACAGTACAGAAGAGGATGGATGGGGGCGTGAGGAGGGCACACAATAACCTAGAGTACTAACACAGAGTAGAAAGAAGAAAATAGGTATAACTAAACCCAGAATGATTACATGAC
>CAEGAG010114371.1:0-11529 GCA_903067065.1 Brachyrhaphis terrabensis | reverse complement strand
ATAAGTGAACAACTTTGAACAAGAAATTTGATGAAATGTTAATGAAGATAGGGACAAAACAGGAAAAATACAAATATAAGTACCCAAAAAAACCCCGATTAGTAACCTTTTGCCCCATTTGAGGGAAGTGTGCATTAAAGCTTGGTATCATGAGAGTAGTTTACAACAAACTGGAAAAACAAAGGGAAAATCTGAATGATATGATGCTTTATAGGTGGCTAGGTGAGTTTGAGTGGTTAGCAGTTTTAAATATTTATATTAGATCAGAGAGTGGATGCCTTGACAGATGGACACATTCACCACTATATTTAACTGTAACACATAGACTCAGACATACTCTAATAGTAAAAAATAGACTGGCGAGTATGAACTTGGCCCATGCTGTCTGGATGCTCTGCACCTGTGGGGGTGGGTGCGTGTGTNGTGCGTGTGTCATGAAAAGGGCGTGTCTATTAGTAAGTGGCAGTTAATTGCCTAATGCAAGACAAGAAAGAAAGAAAGAAAATGTGTGTTTTTCCATCGGTGAGGATTTCTGTCCTGCAGAGACTGTGAGTCACACATAGTGCTGATGATTTTGTTTTGAGGTCAGAAATGTAATGCTATCCGGCCACTCAGTGGGATCGATCAGGCTTGACGTATCTCAGCACGATTTATTGAGCTTTTAGTGTTGAGGGGGAGTCATCTCAGTGAGTATTATTTTGAAATCGAGCTGAAGGACGGTCCCAGAGTTGTTGTTTTGGGGGTTTTTTTATCTGCTGCCCAGAGGGGTCGATTAAAACCCATCATCGAGAAGCAAAAAGGGCAAAACCTTTACGAACAGTCAGTCTTGTCTGGAATACATTAGTTACTCTGTAATTTCCCTTCATCAATGAAAACAAGGGTAGTTAAAAAGGGAAAAACAATGGGCGTGATAATTTAATTGGAGATCTGAAGGTAAATGCAGTGTGCAGTGCTTGTATCATTTGTAGTGATTCAACAATATGACGCACCTAAGTCACCTCAGACAGACTGAACAGGTGGGGAAAAATCTGGTTCATATAAGACCTGAGGAAAAATGTGTAACCAAGGTCTGATAAAACAGAGACCAGGGCCAGCCTTATTGACAAACCTAGATGCCCCCTGCTGGCCTTGGAAACCTAATAAGGGTCTTAAATTCAGAATAGACAGGCTGAATAATTCACTGATTGTACAGATAGTAAAGACTGGCATCATAAATGGTACGTTAACTGTCGTAATTCAAAGATACTTTAACAGCTCTAAACTAATGTTGTTCAGTGGATTCTTTGTTAAACTTTCACTTCAACTAGAACTTTAGGAAGTTGGAAAATGTACTCAAAACTGTTAATACTCGAAAAATATTTGTCAAACATTACTTAAAATGACCATTGGACACCCGGCTGTTTTCTATATAAAAAACTTCAAATTATTACTGTGGAAACCAAACTGAAACTTAGGAAACCAATTGACAAAAGCAAGGTCGGCGACGCTGAGGTGGCTATGACTTTTATTAGAGGTGGGTCCCACTGTGAAATTCTGTTTGTGGGTACCTACAATCTAAGGTTGGACCTGGAAGGGATATTGGAGCTCATTGGGATTGAGTTTAAATAAGACGCGGCAACCAGATGGAGGGGTAGGAGAACGAGAGAATGGCCAGATCAAATGGAAAGTCAGATCTTGCGCGCTGTCTCTAATCCGACTCTGAACTATTTCTGCTGTCAAATGGGGGTTGCGTAACCAAACGAGGGGGTAAAAAATGGTAGAAAAAGACTAATCCCTTCTTCTGCATGTCTAAACATAGACTGACACAGATAAACTAAACAGAGAATCAACTTTTAGTGTCATACCCTCTATTAATGTGTCCCAAATGTTAGGAAATCAAGATAATTCTTGGTCTTATTTTATTTCCTTCCAAATGTATTCTTTTCACTATTTCTTTTTCTATTGCATCCCACCTGCCCTGAACCATTCCCATGTGATCCATCAGTCCCCTGTTAATCAGACTGCATTGATCCATCTGTACGCTCCACAGATAATTGATGCTAATTGATCCTTGGCCTAATTGTGAGGCTGCACAGATTTATCTTACAGGAGGAGGACAGTGACCAGATGGCAGCAGTCTGTTCATTCATGTTGGGTACTATAGAGACATGAATAATTTGCCATCTTGTCAGCAAGCCTAAGCAATTGTGGCCTAATCCCTCGCACTGATTTGATACGCAACTGTGTTTGCATGCTACTTTTCTTTACGTGACAGGTGAAGTCCTGTTTTGCCGCTACGTGTCTTGGCTTGTATGAGCGCTTATTAGTGCTTCTAGGGGAGAGGTTGAACTTACGCTGGCCCTCAACTGGGTTTAACTGGCAGCAGGCGTATTTTTGTTTTGGACTGACAGCACATGACTCCACCTGAACGTCAGAGAGTGAGAAAGGAGTGGCCTTCTTACCGTAGGCAGCCTCGTCGAGACTTGACGAGTGTGTGACTCACACACATGCACAGTCCGCTGGGGGGGTGTGGGGCTAGAAAGAGGAGCACTGGGATGTTAATATTAGCAACAGACACCATTCCAGCCTACTGTTACTATACTCAACTCTGTCAGCTGTGCGTGCAAGTGTTTTTTTTCTCCCTCTGTACCTGTCTGTTCCTCTCCCCAGCCCTCCAACAGCTGGGTTTCCTCCCATTTTGACCCCAGGCCTTGCAGTTCTTTGTCTCTTTTTCTTATTAATAGTATACGTCATCTTATCTCTGCTATAACATCATCATCATCCATCTTCAGTGGACTGGGTGTTCCAGATATAATTTATCAGGAGTTTGGTGTAATGTAATATTCTGCTTATCTCAGCCTTGATGCTGATGAAGCAGACAGGTCTGCCACTGGACTATATGTTCCAAGTGGTAAAGGTGGTTGATGTCACCCCAACCTGGAGATGCACCGATTAGAAGAACCAATTTCCAATCTTTGACTTTTTTAACCCCAAAGCGAATTAGAGCCAAATCTGATTTCTGTTTAGAAGGTATATATTAAAAGCTGTATGCGAGAGCTGTTGTTGTTAAACAGACAAAATTACAGAAAACACATTTAAAACCCTTTTAGAATCTGAAATTATTACTTAGCATGGCTATTTTGTATATGCTCTTTCCATTTCTTCTCTTCACTTTTTTAATCTTTATTACATATCCACCAACAAGTCCAGAGCCATGTACTGTCTTCTTCTAACCTCACCAGAATAAGAATGCACACCCATACTAGCACATCCTCAAACAGTCAGATTATAGTTTCTAATCTGACCACCTGACCTAGAAACACTTTTTTTTATCATCCAGCCGCTATATAATGTAAGATGTGGTGATGTAAGCTCTGTTCTGTCAGACTCACAATAATCCCCCTGATGAGATTCATCGTGCAGAAGCACAATCAGATACACACTGCTCTTCCATTCATAATCAGGGCCCTTTATCAGCATCATGGCCCAGCTGGTATAACTGTCCTGTTGCTTTATATACAGAGCCAGCTTGGGATGCTAGTAAATAGAAACTAATATACTTGTGCCTTTATTTTGTCCGTGGAGATAGTGTTCCGTCATTAAGGTATCCATGCACCTCTGTTATTTGTCTTCACTTCATTCTCTTGCTTCCTTATCTATAGCCCAGACTTCCCCCACACACCCAGACCCCCCTCCCACTTCTCCCATCAGTTTCCCCTCTTTCTCACAGACCTTCCTCTGTTTTGGCCCCAGTAGTTTTCCACCATAGCAGGACAGAGTCCTTCTCTGCTAACACTGGAGAGGCCACTTTACACATAATCTTGTCACATTACGAGTGAACAAGATTATATATGTGTGTGTGTGCCAGGGTCTTTCATAGCATGTCATGCATGTATAGCAGAGTATAGCAGATTGGTGTCTACTGGAAGCTCACTGTCGCCCCCTGAAGGCAGAGCTGGGAACATTGGGACACTTGCTCTTACAATTACAATAAGTCCTTATTAAATCTTTTTGAATAAAAAATATATATTTGATGAACAGATTATATTTTGTGATCCCCACTCCCACAGCATATTACAGGAATAGGTCAGTACTTTTGAAATTATGTTGTCTTAAGTTATGAGAACTTAGTAACTCTAAAAACATCACAGCTTTATATCCACACTCTATTTTCATCAGATTTGGATTTGCTGGTTATTTGCAAAGAAGCAAGTAATTATTTACATGAGTGTTACACTGTAAAAGCTTTTCCTGTATGAAACATGTATTAAAACCATGGAAAAAAAATTCAAATACATTTTGGGTGTCGCAGTGAAGGGGAATGAAATAGGGGGAGAGGTAGCAGCCTGGGTATAGGCTGAGGTGAAGAAAGGGGTTAGTGTTGAGAAATTAGCCTGGATGAAGAGCTCCAGTTTATTATGTCAGCCTTAAGAGACAGGACAAAGCGGGAGAAAGCGCGGGGGTGGGCTGGATGTGGAATAATAAAAGAGAAAGGGAGACTGAGGGAGGAGAGAGTGGACAGTGATGGATGAAGGGAGGGAAGAGAAGCACTATTGTTGACATGGGTTAAGGTTCTCAACTTGCATAAGTATCTTTATACATAAATAAGACCCCAGCTCAATTATAAACTGAAACGTTGAACTCTAAAAATGTAATAAAGAAGAGTTGCAAATAGCTGCAGTGGTGGATAGTGGAGGAAGAATTCCTGCTAGATTACGATTGAAGCTAATATAGACAGACTCTTTAGATTGGCTATTATGTGGCAGCCCGCTACGAGAGACTAAAAACCCATTAGGCCTCCTGACAGCTCGTGTGAAAGGAGGTGTGAATCTGTCATACCGCAGCAGATTAATAGCGTATTAAGTTCAGACTTCACAGTGAAAGTGTGATAAAGCAGTATAAGAAATTTGATGAGTATGCCTTGTGAGAAACCTTCTGAACCGTAACCCCCCTGCCTGGTTGTGACATTCCAGAGTGTGCACACTCTCTACTGATTACCTGCACAGCAGATGCAAGAAGGATAGCAGGAGGGGGGGTTGCTGGCTTTCTCCTTGAATGTTTTGTGTGTGTGAGGCATATATCATCAATGCTGACTTGGATGGTAGCGTCTGTGAGCAGTTGCGACTCTGAACTCTAACCCCTCGACCCTGACCAGCAGTTTGAAACTCTCTCTGGAGAGGCGGCAAAAGACAGACGTTCCTGTGTAAGTAGTTTGCCCAAAACCAGTGGGGGCTCTTTGGGGGTGCAAATGGAGGTAGGGGTGGGAAAAGAGAAGAGGAAAGCAGTAATGACAGGAAGAAGACAAAAACAGAAGAGTATTGCAATGACAATGGCAAGACTTCAAAGCATCAAAGAGACAAGTGTTGAAAAAGCCACCTTCTGCAACAACCATTGCAGCTGTTTACTATTTTATAACCCCCCCGTAACCTAACAAAGGGTGCTGGTCATTTTATCCCCTTTGCCAATTTATGAGCTAGTTCATACCTAATATGTAATTCATACATTTCATACCTAATTTAGACATGAAATATGGAGGGTTTATACCCACCTTGGCAACTGACAATTTAGAACATACAATTTAAATTTTTTGTATTTTACTCTGCATGGGAATTGTGGTTATGTAACTTGAATAAAGGATATCTACAAGCAGGTTATTATTTTGTTTTGGTTGAATGCCATTTGGTTGGTCAGCGGTGAACTGGCCTAGACATTGATCAGAACCAAAAGAAATGGAAACAAAGTAAAGACTCAACTTTCAGGAAATGATTTGCTTCTTGATTATTTAAGATGTATCTCCATAAATAATCAAAATACTGAACTGCCTGGACTAATAAATGTTGAAGTATATAGGTACAAAATGGCACAGAAGGGAGAAATAGTGACACATGGGTAGGAAAGGGGTTTACCAACTGGTAATAAGCTAAAGTGACCAGGAGACTCTTATAATACACACCTCTTAGTTGCTGACGCAAAAACTGGAGTAGCTCCGCTGTGAGAAATGACCTGCAGAGGGGAACAAAGACAACAACCTTCAACCTCCTCTGTTTACCCACACCTCCATCTCATGTAAGACATGAACACACAAGGGACTATGCAAGGCCTCAATGAACAGATGTGTTAAGGAGCCCGGGGCACCAGACGCCCTGGATAAGGGTCTTCAGAGAATCTCAAAGGAGAGCACACACTCAAAACCCCAGCGTGTAGGAAGAGGAAGAGGTGTGTAAATTAGGTTTTGAACAACTCACACACACCTGGCTCTGAATCGCTCAAAGGACTG
The DNA here is from genome assembly GCA_903067065.1 of Brachyrhaphis terrabensis. NCBI lineage: Eukaryota > Metazoa > Chordata > Actinopteri > Cyprinodontiformes > Poeciliidae > Brachyrhaphis > Brachyrhaphis terrabensis. Next base: position 5,273 of record CAEGAG010114371.1, on the reverse strand, counting down.
AGCTATCAGGTTTATTGCGTCTCTCACTCTCCTGAGAAATCCCAGTCGGAGGTGAGCGCAGATGCGGGAAGATGAGCGAACAAGTAAAAGGAGGTTGATGGAATTGGAAAGGTTTTCATCTTGTGGTGACATTCGCGTTGGCCAACCGAGATGATACAGCCAAAAGGCCCTCAGTCATACGGATGCACACATTAGACAACTCCACATTAGTCAGGGCAGTGAAAGCTCCTCGGAGGTTTAGGCAGAGAGGTTGAAGGGGCCCTGTAGCCTTCAGGCAGTCTGTCTTCGGGGAGGCAGAGGGTATAATTACACCCCATTCATTCCTCCTCCCCTGCTTTTGCTCATAACACATTGGTCCCAGACCCCTAACGGCTTTTAATTAGCCAGACCATTGGAGGAAGGGAAAAGAAGGAGGTGAAGAGAAGGATAAAGGAGAGTTTTCTTAAAAGCCGAAGCCGTGAATGAAATTAGCAACAGAATCTTTTTGTTCAGTTGGCTTTTGACAAGACCGTGTTTTAATGCAGAGCCAGGCCAGACCACTAACAAGGAGGCGGTGTGGGGAGGAAAAATAAGGTGTATCCCATACAATTTTAAGCTATTCTTCACTTTAGAAGGAACCACTTGAGACCTCCAAACGCCTTGTTTGCTCCAGTCCTGTTATTATGGCTTGGGCATGAGAAAACAGCGGAGGGAAGCGAGAGGAGATCTGAGTTTATCTGGCCAATTTCCCTGCTACAGATGTGTCTATTGTTTCGGCAGAAGCATTCGCTACGGCATCCATGCACAAATGTATATTTACACACCTGTGCAAAAGAATTTACACAACAAAAACCTTTACTTAGGGGCAAAAACGCTGATTATAAGCAGAAGGTAGTAATCAGCCTATTAGCCCTGGATAACAAGTGCAGCGCTGTGCTCTGCTAACAAAACGTGTTTTGACAGGTATGTTAGAGCTAACCAATGCATTACAGGCTTATGGAGGAGAAGGATGGAAGGAGGGGTTAGGGGGTCCTAACATGGAGCCTGTGTGTCTGACTGGGCTGGGGGGGGGAGTCCTGACAGGAGTCACAACAACAGGACGCTAAAAGGAGGTTGGGTGGGATCAGAGCCAGCAGGTCTCAGGCTTTGATGACAGCGTTACTGCAGACATAAACAGAGGCAGACACACAGGAGCTGTTTTCTTGTCACTTTTACGTGCTGCAACATGCTACACAAGCATCCAGATGAAGCTTATTAAAGGGTTAATTTAGGATGTAAGGTTCTGTTCAAAACTTATATGAACTTAAAATGCTACATTATGTGGTTAAAGTGGACTTCTTGCGTCTTAAAAGCACTCAAATCTCAAAAAGATTGTAGTTGTTTATTCAGACACTATTTCAGAAACATTTAAATAGTCTTTGTTTTGGAATCAGGCATTTATTAATGCAAAAGCTTACAATTATTTACACAAAAAAAATGCACCAGCTGCAATAGTGAAGTGAACAAGTAAAGTATTTCCTGTCAGTGTATTAACTGTTTGATATAAAATAGTAGTATAAATGGTAAATGGCCTGCACTTTTATAGCTTTTTATAAAGTCCAGAGAACCCCAAAACGCTTCTGCCTTCAGTTATTCACTGAGACATTCACATGCAGAATGTGTGCGGAAAGAAAAGAATAAACTAGGATTTCCTTAAATCACTGTAATATTTCTGTTTTTACAACGCTTTACTTGTAATCCAAAGAGTTAGTATTACAGGAAACACTTAACATGTTCCATTCTCAGTGCGCAGAGTCTTTAGCCCTCTGAGGATGTAATGGGAGTTGTGTGCAAATAAAAATCTTTCGTCGCCTCCTTTTTCTGGCAGATCTTACAGAAGGAATAACATGTCAAGTAGATGGCCTCATCTGCTTTGTGTTTGTAGAAGCAAGACTAGTTAATTCAATTTTACTTATAAATTTCCCCTTCTCCTCTAACCCCATTAATTCTGCTCCAAAACCAGAGCCCCCTAATGATTAGCAGAAAGTAAACGCTTAAATGCAACTTTTTGGTTCTCACTAAACAATCTCAGATGCGCTTGTGGGAATAAAAGGGGTTTATGCTGATGTGTCCATACTTTATCAGGACACGGGAAGCATAGGATGCCAGCAAAGAGGCTTGAAAGAACCAATAAAATGAAGTAGAGGGTGAAGACAAAAAACAGGGACAGTAGAATATCACAGCAAATTACAAACATTCAGGTGAAGAAAGTGTTTACACAGAGACTCAGGATGGCTGCATCAAGGACCAATATCTTTCATGACTGGGGTGGCTGGTATGCTGTATTTTTATGTGTGACAACCAGTGGTGGAAGCTCCATACAACTAGAAAAATCTCTTAAACATCATCTTTACTCTCATTAAAAAGACAGGAAGAGTAAATTTGAACATTTTAGAAGTTTTTAACCTTGTTATACCTTAATGCCTGGAACTGACCCACACTTGTGGTTGAATATAGAGAAATATTATTTGGGGGATGACGTGAACTTATTATTTTTCGTTTACTTGATGGCAGTTAAAAAGGGAAACTCCATTTGAGAGGAAAACACAATGGAGAGGTGTGCAGTGGGTATGGTGTTTGACGTTTGTAATGTTCTGGGTGTGTTTTCTTGTCTAAAAACAACATAAACAGGTCAAGCCTGATCGGGCTCCTTCTAATTTTGTTCCTGAAATCAGTTTGCACACGCTCACCGAAACAAAAATCTCCTCACATATTTAACCCATCTGTTGACACGTGTTATTTGTGTGAGACTGTTGTCACTTGCTGCACGTTAGAGAACAGATGACATGAGAAAAACTGGGGCGTTTGTCACTAACCTCTTCTCCCTCCTTCTCTCTAAAGCTTCCTGTGGGATGACTACACGGTGGAGGTGCGCATCAATGACTACCTGGACATCATCTGCCCCCACTACACTCACGAGGAAGTACCATCGCATTCAGCAGAACGCTATGTGCTGTACATGGTGGAGAAGGAGGACTATGACGTGTGCAAGCCTCACTCGTTTGATCAGCTCCGCTGGGAGTGCTCCAGACCCTTCGCTCCTCATGCTCCGGAAAAATTTTCAGAGAAGTTCCAGCGCTTCACGCCCTTCACACTGGGAAAAGAGTTCAGGGCGGGGGAGAGCTACTACTACATCTGTAAGTCTCACAGGAAAAACGAGAATTTCACATTTTCTGTGATCTTTTATTTGACTAAAAACGTCCTTTATTCTTTCTTGAAATCTACAGCCAAGCCAATGCATCACCACGGCAGCGACTGTCTGAGGCTGAGAGTCGATGTCGTCGGACATAAAGGCTCTGCAAAGTCTCATAGAGACAAATCCAAGGCAGAGGAGAGCGAAAAGGAGGAGGAAAAAATTAAATTTATTGTTGCTGGAGGAGTTCACAACCCCTCCAACCGACTCCCAGCAGGTGAGGACTGATTTTAAACAAAACAGCTCAATCTGGACTTGGGCCTCAGATCAGCTCAAACTGGGTGTGTTTACCATTCCTGACTGATGAAATCCTGTGCTCTCTCCCTTCTCTCAGATGACCCCGCTGTCATGGAGCCAAACGTCCAGAGGAGCATCGGCAGCTCTGCAGCACAGCTGGTGTCTTTGTCGTTCTTTTTCACCATGACCCCCGTCTTATTAGCCATGGCGCTGCACTGAGACCCACCATTAATCCAAAAACAGACATTTTCAACCCGATGCAGGATGTTGGGACATAAACACTGAAATTTTTTTATACATATCTATATGTGAGGTTTTTTTTATACGAGCATGGACATTATGTGTCGTTCAGTGTGTGTTTGATGTGTTTGTTTGCGTGAATGTGGAGCGTAGATCGCTCCAAAGAAGAAAAAGACCTGCAAGATTTTTTTTTTCATCTTGAATTTTTTTTTTTTAGCCTTGAGGATGAAAATTCTCGATTTTGACAATTTAAGATGCACACACCTTTCAGTCACCATGAACAAAAGCTACAAGCAGAATGATCAAACTATGAGTTTAAAACCACATCAACCTTTGTGATCATGTGTTTTCAGATGTTCATGCCATTGGTACAGCTGTGCATTTTCTTACCCTACTCTGTTGTTTTTTCCTCCTCTACATGTAGAGAAATTAATTGATTTTTTTATTATTATTATTTGTTTGTGATATTATTGTCAGCAGCTACCAAAGTGGTAACTATAATGTAGGATATGTGTAATGTGTAGCACTCAGCTCCTTATTCAGCTTCAATCATCTAAATGTCCCACATATTTCCATGTTTATCAAAGAAAATGGTTGTCAAACGGTCAAAATGGAAGAAATTTATATTATTTTAATTTGAAAATTATTTTTTACAAGGTAAATATAAAGACATTGCAACCTTTACACTCCAAAGAGCAATTAGTTCACCAAAATCTACCTTCAAAGACCAGGTTGCTAAATTACTTCTACATATGAAAGTTTAATAATTAACAAACACAAAATTATTTCTAAATTTGTTTTTGTTTATCTAAATCTGTCAAAAACTATCAGAATTTTTCAAATGGTTGTTTCTTAACTCCCACCTCCTTATATATCACCATAATTTCTCACAAGGATGAGAATTACTAGTAAAGGGAACAAAAATTACTTGAAATGTTGTCTGACTCTGGTTTTAGGAGCTGAGCTTCATCAGTACTTCATCTCATTTGTTCATTTATCCAATCTTGACCTTACCTGGTACACTGGTTAGTGTTTAATCCTGCTCATCAAACCTCAACGTGAAGGGTCTTCCCAGAATAAGGTTGTTTTTCTGTTAAAAACACGCTTAACTCGTTTTTGTGGATGTTTAAATGTAAAATTGTACATAAAGAAAGTTATGAAAAACTGTTTTAAGATGTGAAAAATCTTTTGTGAAATAAAAAAACGAACATGCAACGGTGACTAAAATCTGTCTGGTTTTTATCATTGTTGTGAAATCTCTGATTGCAACAACCCACCTCGGATCTTTAAACCCCTAGGAGACTATAAAGATTTTGATGGATGACACAATATTTTGGCAAAGCTGTCTGTCTTTCACCTGATGAAGCCTCTCCAAGTTTCCACCCTCTACTCTTTCCAAACTTCAGTTTTCTCATCCCCTCTCCTTTCATCTCCAGTGTACAGCAAGACCTGGCTTAGATTTCACAGTCTCAAAACTAAACACTAGAGCCCAGAGGTCGCTTGAAAAGGAACCAAGGAGTCCAGGAGAAATGGGGCCCGTAAGCTAACTGACAACCAAGTGTAAAGGTGTCACGTTTGTGTCCTT
>CAEGAG010114335.1:0-23668 GCA_903067065.1 Brachyrhaphis terrabensis | reverse complement strand
TTCCTTCCTTCCTTCCTTCCTTCCTTCCTTCCTTCCTTCCTTCCTTCCTTCCTTCCTTCCTTCCTTCCTTCCTTTCTGTCTCCTTCCTGTTGGGCCTGAGCTGTAAAATCTGTTTCATGATTTGACAAGATGCACACACGGACGCAGCAACGTCTGCGCCATGTTATGTCAATAATCAATTTATAATAGCAATGTAAATTCCTGAATTTTAATCTGATAATGACATGCCTAAAGACTCCCATCCCTAATGGATTCTTTCTGTCCATCTATCTTTCCTCCCTCTCTCCTCTGTTATGTCCTGTCTTCTTTTCTCTTGAGCGTTTCTGAGCTCTTTCTATCCCTTTGTTCATTCATTTGTTCTTTCCTTACAGGATTTCTGCCTCCATCACCTCCTTTGCGACCTTCCTTATCTTTACTTATTTCCTTTGTTCTTACCTTCCAGTTTCAGTGTTTTTTTTGGTAGTATATTCAAGCCCTTCCCACTGTACAGGCATTTACCATAAACTACTAGAATTATTAATTTTTTTATTTTTTCCCCACCAGGGGGCTTTTTGCAGGCTCTAGTGTCCCTTATTTGATAGTAGGCTGACAGGAAGGGGGTAATGAGAGGGAGGAAGACATGCGGCAAATATCGTCGGGTCCGGGAGTCGAACCTGCGACGGCCGCGTCGAGGACTCAAGGCCTCCCAATGTGGGTCGCGCTATCCCCTACGCCACCATGGCACGCCCCAGAATTATTTTAATGTTATATTTTAAAATAAAATTATAAATTGGGGATAAGTATGGATTTTCTACGTTAAGGATAAGTTAGAGTCCTAAATTTAGCAAATTAATTTGGTGAACTAAAATATCCTTTGTGTGTTTGATGCCTCTCGATCCATAAGCCGCTCAGTTTTCTGGTTGTTCCTAAACCCTGCAACATGTGTTCACCATAAAATACCAGCCAGATAAACAAGAAAATGTGAGACAAACGGATCTTAATCTGGGACAATAAAGATACAGAGATAAATAGTATAATTTGGTTATTAAACTGTTTCCATCCACATGGAACTCTTAACACAACAGAGATTAGAAAATTCATCCTGACCCTGACTAAACTGGTTCTTTTAGTTAAACCAGTTAGAAACTGGCTGTTTTAAGACCCGAAATGTTGTTGGTGGAAAATCTCCATTTGAAGCTGTTGCTTAATTTGGAGAAACTATCGAAGCATGATCTCAGTCGGGTTGAACAGCTAGTGCAGCAGTTACAACTTTCTGTTATTTAAAGCCATTATTACTATTCTCGTCTTTTCATTTTGCATTTAATATTTTAGTTTAATCTGCACCTTCAAAGCCAAATTTTTCCAGTTTGCATCTGTTTTCCGAAAGGTAGATCTACCTTCAGCATTTTGGAAAAGCTTTTCTTTTAATACTTTACCAGCATAGATAGACTGATGCATTTCGTCGTGCACCATAGTTTTCTGCAGAAATTTTGAATAAGCAAAATTTAAAAAATCTAAAAATAGAAGTTTAAAATAGTTTAAATCTTAAAATCATTAACACCTTTTTTAATCAAAAATATTTATATTAAACTGAGACGTATCTTTCCAAGAAGTAACCACACTCTTCCATATTCTTTTTTTTTTTTTTTTTTTTTTTTAAAGGTTCAATTTAGTATAATCTTTGTCTCATGACGTCATTCATGATTTTGGTGCAGTGCAGAAGCTTGTGTGAAACTAACTTATGGAGACATAAATCTCCCGCTGGCTTCAGATGCAAAACAGTTTTCTCTCTGAGCAGAGGGGTGATGTCATCCGGCTGCAGCTTGAATGGGAACGTCTTTGCGAGGACGCAGCTGTCTTGTTTGAGTTTGCACTTCATTTCAGTCGTCTTTTGTGCTCATTCAAACAGAAATATACACATCCACACTCTGCTGACAATAGTGAGCCATCAGAGGTCACGAGGCCTGAATATTCAACAGGTTCAATTATTGTCTTTATTTAGTTTTTTTTTTAGTTTTTTTTTAGAAGAATTATGTTGATGTGTTTAAACACAATAGATTTGCTCTATCAGACTGATGTTCCTCAGCATCGCTGCAAACAAATAATGCTTCTTGGAGAACTGCTACTGTTCAGAAGACGATATATATTTTGTCCTAAAACTACATCCCAGTTTCCAGTTTAACACAAAAGCAAAAAATTTTTGTAATCGGGAAAAAGAAACCATTGCATTTGTAATTTCTCATGTTTTCCAAGATAATGTTAATTTGGTTGAAGTCAGACATTGGACTCAGTATTTGATTTCACTCTAAACTTTTGACAGATTTTTAAGATGAGCAGGTGCAGCAACTTTTTTGCTTTCAGCCTCCATATGGTGACAATAAGCAATGTGCAAGCTGGGCAGTATCTGGAGGAAACCTGTTCTCCTCCCCTCTGGATGAAAGTTTTTGCCAGAAAATAAATTGACTAGTTATTGTCTTAAATGCCTCAATCAGTTTGCGATGACTTCACCGCCCACTCAGTTGACATTTTCCACAATGAGTCTCAGATTTTTGTCAGAGTGTTTTGTTTGTTTGCCAGAACTACAAGTATAGACTTGTTTCCTTAGTAGTTTTAGACTGAAGAGCCTCAACCTCCTTTCAAGTGATTTCCTTGCTCTCACGGCCCTCTCCCTCTGCCTTTGTCGTCTTCGCAGCTGTCAAATCAGTTGGAAAAAGAGGCCACCGGGAGGAAAGGTCGGAGGTCAAACATTGATGGACATGAGGGTAAACCTAGAAAGAAGAGAAGTGAGGCAAAGGTTTGCTTTCTATTTATCTATTTCTCGTCGATCCTGTTTCGTCCTCATTATTCTTTTTTATTTTTAGTGTTTTCTGTCACCTATTTAATGTTTTGGCGCTGTAGCTTTCTGTCAGCTTAATCCTTTATAAACTAAGCATAAAAACACGGGGGCCTGTTCTGTAAAGTACAAATCAGTCTGTAAGTATGAGTTGCAACTAATTAAACTGGGATTTTACCTAATCTGTTCGTCTCCGTCTGTTGCGCAGCATTCAGTAATGGATGCAGATGGTGGCGGTCAGTCTCCAGGAACAAAACCTCACATCTGTGAACACTGCAGTGCATCCTTCAGGAGCTCCTATCATCTGCGCAGACATGTCCTCATACATACAGGTTAGCGTTTTCAGCTTTCTTCATATTTCCTCCAAGATTTGCCTTCATAAAATTATATGAATTGTTTTCTTCTCTAATGATTCCATGTTGGAGGTTCAAGTCACTGGGAAACCGCTACATTTTGTGTTATTAACCATCAAAACAAGATGTTTTGCTGTTTTCATGGCTTCAATTCTAAAATAAATGTATAAAAATGTGAAAACGTAATCAAAATCCCAAATTATATGAATAATATTTTAAATTTATGACCGGAGTCTTTGGTTTGTACCACTGCTGCTCTGAACCAGTCTTTTGCTAAGCTACCATCTCATCAGTTTAATCAGGTAACTTGTTTAGACTCCATCTGATATTTCTCCTGATTCCAAACCACTATGCTGACATATGTTATTTAAATGGACAGGATAGCATGTTGTGTGTCGAAAGAAAAATGAAACTCACTGAGAATTTGAATTTTGCTAGACGGGTTGCCTGTCTTACCAGTAAGACAGGCAATCCTGAGGTTGTTGCTCAGGATTGTAAATTATTTTAATGATCTGGATGTAGATCATTCATTTGCAGCCCTTATTCAGTTGTAACCTTTTACTTTTGTCATTTAATCTCATGTTTCCCGTGTGTGGGAGTGTTTAGCTTGTCTTTGTGCCATCAGGAATGTGCCAGTTCAGTGAGCTAGAAAATAGATTTCAAGAGCAAGAAAACTCAGAGGTTATTCACAGCTGGTCACATTAGATATCTCTGGTGTTGGATTTTTGTGCTCCTTTTTTACTCAGTTTAACTTCATAAGTAACTAAAGTCATAAATGTATAAAAATGTGAAAACATAGTCACATCTAGGCGCTTTTGTTTTCGAGGGGAAGTTTGCAAATTTGAGTTTCAGTTAAAGTTCAACATAAATAATCAACAACATAAGAAATGCAGGTATTACAGTATTAAATGAACCTAAAGGGTTTATGGAGAACATATAATGCGACAGATCAGGACAATATCTATGGAGAATATGGTGGAAATATTGTCGTAACCTTATTGTTTTCCTTGTGATTTTTACATAAGGTGAAAGACCCTTCAGATGCAGTCAGTGCAACATGAGTTTCATCCAAAAGTATCTTCTCCAGCGGCACGAGAAAATCCACAGTGGTGAGTAATTAGCAGAGATTTTTAGATCACCCGAGGTTCTGGCGTTGCTCAGAGCAGCCAAAGATCATTAACCTTCTCTCACGCTTTTCTCCTCCTTCAGGAGAGAAGCCATTTGGCTGTGACCAGTGCAACATGCGGTTCATTCAGAAATACCACATGGAGAGACACAAGAGAACGCACAGCGGAGAAAAGCCATACAGATGTGAGACCTGCCAGCAGGTTGGTGACCCTAATAAAGCCTTGTCTTTGCTGGGTATTTAACATGAATTACTGTGGCTAATAAAGGCTACATGGGATGTTTCTTCTTCAGTATTTTTCTAGAACAGATCGACTTCTTAAGCACAAGAGAACCTGTGGAGAAGCCATTAAAAAGGGATTGGATCCTGGGATGATGGATCTGGGTTTTGTGGACATGGGACAGGGCAGCTATGGAATTACTCAGGGAAATGTTGGGAGCACTGGGAGGAAGAAGGGAAAGTCGAAAAGTTCCACAGTGGGAGGCGAGCGTAAGAAGAAGAAGGGAGACCTGAAGGAGTCGCATGTTCACGGAGTTGTATCTGGAGGTTACAGCATCTACGAATACTCTGTGGAGAGTCCCACTGTGTCTTCTTCTACTGAACCAGGACCCAGCATGCAACAGGGTCACCAAGATCAAGGTCTCAAGATGGCCTTCAAGAAAGCTAACCGGAAGAGCCTGACGAAAGCAGGTCTAGGTCAAGTTAAAGCTGAAATGTTGGAGCAGGGCGAACTTGGCTTGATGCAGAGCAACGAGGCTAAGGTAGAATCCACCAGCAGCAACTATGACGACGCCATGCAATTCGTTAAGAAGCGGCGTTATCTTCAAGCGACAAACAATGCAACGCCCTCTGGCGCCGCAGTGGCAGGCGGAGGCGGTAGCGACTACGACGTCAGCGTTCATTTGTCCTCACAGCCGTCCTCTCTTCAGGGCGGGATTCCAGGAGTAATGGACAGCGACGGTCCTCTGAATCTGGAGAAGTCGGGGATCACCGATGAGGTGCTGCATAGCCTTCTGGACCTCTACACCCAGAAACCCGACATTCATTTTGACATCGGTGACCAACACGTGCAGCTCAGCCCCGCCTCAGCGGACGGATCCGATGCCAACGCCCCCAGCCCGTGTGGAGACAAAAGCTCAATGATGCATGAATACTCCCGCTTCTTGCTGCAGGCTTTGGAGCGCACCAGCCACAGTGCCGGTTTCCCACTGGGCCCCGGACCTCTTCCTTCCTCAGGACCCTTCACCTCTTCCCACGCAGGAAATCCCCTATACGTCGACAAGAACATCTACAGCACGTCCCATCTGGAGTGCGGCTTCGTCCAGCCGGTGGCTTTGCCTTCGCTGCCCTCCTCAGTGCCAAAGTCTCACTTTGCAATGCTGAGCTGCTCGTCCCCGCAGCACAGCTTCAACCTGAGCAGTCTGGAGGCCCCCTCACACCAGCAGCTCACCCCTTCTCAGGAGCTCACCGAACAGATGGAGAAACAGCACTCCACCACCCCTCCCTCAACCTACCAGATCAGCCCATCCGATCTGAGTAACCAGAAGGAGCATCCGGCAGTCAAGAGCGACTCAGCGGCCGTCTATCCTCTGGTTCCCTCGCAGGATCTGGCCTCTCTGGACTCCTCGAAGCCTTCCTACCAGATAGAAAACTTCGCCCAGGCCTTTGGCTCCCAGTTTAAATCTGAAGTTCATGGTTTGTCTTACGGCACTGACTCTGGTGGGGAGGTGGATCACAGGATACGGACGCCTGTGTCGGATTTCTCAGGGTATAGTTTGTTATCTGATGTCAACGAGCCAGTAAGTACAGGTTCCAAAACACCAACAAGCCAAAGCTACAGATGAAACCTGGGAGAACATTCTTCAATGGTTGTTCTTATTTTAATCTTTTCTGCTCCTATTTTATTAATCTTATTTTTGTGACATGTATATTTTATTTACACTGATGCTCTGTCTTTATGCCTACTCCTCTTCATGCAATAAGTCTGCAAGGTATCCTGCAAATGCAATTTGTTTGAAAGAATCCAATATGTCGAGTTTGCGATATACCGTTGATTGGTGTCATAGCGGTGCCGGTAGGTCGGGTCTTTATTTATGAAAAGAACCTTTCAAGCATTTTATTTTTAGCAGAAGCAGTGGATCTCACATCCAATGAGGTGATTCAACTTTAAAATAAGAAATGATGGCAGGGAAACGCCCAGAACTGAAGCGGCAAAAAAGGAAATAATAATAATAAATCAAGTTGTCAAAGGTGTTACTCAGGAAAATGTGGGAAACTAGAAGCTCACGGAGGACAGGGAGCTCACTTTTCAGAAGTGCATGTTTGTGATTTAAAAGAAAAAAAGATGTTTCTTACTTTTTATTTCTTACGTGTTGAATGAGTGTGACCTAAAATGGACTGCTGCCAGCTCACTTGAACACTGAAAACACTTTCTACTTGGCTATATAGAGATTATGGTACTTTTATGTCAATGTGAAGCTAGTGTTTTCTTCAACAAGGGCCACACACATGGATATCTATATATATTTATAAGAATATATATATAATATGTAAAATAAGTCTTGTAGGGTTCTGCCATTTGAAGTAGAGGGAAGAATAAGTGCTGGTTATTGGGCTAAATAGCCCTTGTTCTATTTTTGGGGATGTCTTCTTCAGCCAATAGATGTCACTGTTGGACAGCAGTAGAATGGCCTTTTCCCCCCCTTTACTGTTCTTGTCATCTTCCTCTTATTTATCTAAAAGTGTGCGATCAGCACTTTGAGCTGCTTTCTCACATCGTTTTAAAATACCTGATCGAATCAAGAGCTAACACAAGGAATTATCCAAGTCTTTGACAGTTGCTGTTGGGGCGTACGCATGCAGGGGGGTTGGGCTGATTGCGGGGTGGGACGGCCTTTCGTTTCCGATGAAGGATGTGGAGAGTCGATGGGTTGGAAATGTCTTCTCTTACTTATTGGGGAGGGTTTAGCTTAGGCTTGCGGGTGGGCTTTTTAAAGTAATGTAATATTTAATCGGGATAATGTAAACGTAATTACAACCCCTAGTTTTAGTTGCCTTGATACCAACTTTAGCGGCTTTCGCAGATTTTTATTAACTTTGAGGATAAACCGTGTTTATGATCTAATGTTTCTGCAGCCATGTGCTGAATTTTTTAATTTAGATACTTTGTGCAAACATTATCATCCCTTTTAGTATATGGGTGCCGATTCCCAAAAAGCAGGTGGAAGAAATATGTCTAATAAATATATGTAGTTTCTTGCTGACATTTTTGAATTGCCAACATTTTGGTAAGGACAACAATAATTGTGGAAACTTCCATATGACCAGCTGACCTTGACTGCTGGAAATGATATCTCTGTGCTGCTCTGAATGAGTTCTTGAGCCCATTTGTGCCCCAATAATACAGTTCTGGTCAGAGGTTTACATACACCATTTATTTTTTATGTTTTTTTGGCAGGATTGTCCTGTCAATTTTCTCACCGTTCCGATTTCAAGTCCGATTTATGATATAATTTAGGACTCCATTTCCCAGGGAAGATCCAGAAAAACCAAGAGGTGTTTGAAGTCGTCAACTAGCTTCTGACATAATTCTGACATAATAAGAATACTGACATATTTGACCAGTATTCTTACCAGAAATAGATGAATTGGTTATCAAACTTGGCTCTAAGCCATCGTCCAAGTAGAGTTTAGGTTGGGAGTCATTCCAGAAGCTTAATATTGCCTTGTTTTATTCTTTTCCAACCAGTTTTGATCTGCTTTTAGAATTATTGTCCCGTTTTGACAAGTTGTGTCCAAATTTCAACCATCTCGCCCAAACTTTCACATTTTAGATTAAAGGATATTTGTGAGGATGTCTACCAAGGCTTAAGTCTGTAATAAACTGGTATCACTGTTTATAGTAAAGTCAGTTTTTACATCACCATGAACTGACCAAGAAAAAAGCACCAGCTTGTTAAATGAGAGCAAAATCGAGCTGAACGACCACAAATTCAGAAAGTTTGTATCAATCCTCCAGACCACTGAGATCTTCTGGTTCAAGTCTGCTCTGCTTCCCCAGAATCAAACATGGATATAATAACTGGAAAATACAGTAGATTAATTCAACTTTTCATTGCTTCTGCCACTTTTATTGCTTTGTTTGTAATTATGTTTTTATTATGTAGATCTCTTTGAAACGGCTTGAGCTATACAGAAAAACTCGACTAGAAGTCAAGATTAGGCTTTCAAGCACTTTTTACCAGCTGTTAGTGTGGTTTTCTGCCAGTCTTACTGGTGAATTTCACAAAATGAGTGCAGTAACAAGGAGGGACAGCTGAAATTCTTAAAATGTATCTCAAGTCATTTGGTTGTTTTATCAATCATCCTAAATGTACATTAAAACTGGGGTAAAAATGGATAAAACAGGCAAACTTTAAACCTTAAGAAAATGCCCCAACCTCAACCCTCACAAAAATGTATGGGGTATGTCTATTAAAAGTTGGGTTTCTGTCTGAAAATGGGTAACAATTATGTCAATTTAGTGGTCAAAAATCCAGCCAGAATTATTTCAGAAGCATGTTGATGGTCACAGAAAAACTCTGGTTCACTGTATCCTTTGTGTTTTCTCAAAGCACTCGGAAATTCAGAAATGTGGAATCTAATTGTTAATTTAATTAAATCAATTTCAGAAAGAAAACTACAGTACAGCTTTGCATATTTATGTTTTTAGGAAGAAAAGTCTCAAATTATGAGCCTGAAATGTGTGTGGTCAAATTTGTGAACAGAACTGTGTGTTTTTTCTAAGCAATCGTCAAACATGGCAGTGTCAAAATGCAAAGCTGTTGTATCAAAAATAGTGCAACGTCATGTTGAGGTAGACGACAATAATTAGCCTCACATTTACCTCATTTCATTGCAAACCAGGGACAAAGATGTGGAGGTTTGTATGTAGCAGAAATGCTGTTTAAAATGTCACATTTTGTACGATTATATTTAAGCAGGTGTGTTTGGGGGGGATTTTTTTGTACGTGACTCTTGTGTGAACCGCCATGACGTGTAGCTGATACCAGCCAGTGTTCAATCCTTTAAGCGTCTCTCAGCTTCATTTTCCAATCAGTGTGTCGTTTCTTATTGTTTACAGACAATGTACAAAACACTAAACCCAACTTAATTATGTCATTTTTATTTTACAGTGTTTCATCCCTACAAAGCCAAATTTTGTAGCTGGCATCTACGAATTTTACATTTCACGGTCTGTTTGATGAACTAAAATGTGACTGAATGGGGACAAAACAATAAAAACTGCTGTTACCATGAAGGTGTTTCTCTGTTATCTGAAGTGTTGATGGGGATTTCTATTGCTTTGCTAATCAGGTCTTGGCATTAGCTGTAAGAGGCAGTGACAGAAGTGGCAACTGCCACTAGATGGCGATAATTCTCCTTTAGTAGTTGTCAAATTAATTTATTGCTTCATACCCCAAAATTCAAAATTAGTTCTCTATAGTTTTTGGAAGTTATATTTTGGACTTTTTACATATTTTCTGTACTTCTAGTTGTATGTGGCAATAACAGCGAACAGTCATGAAAAAAAAACAACAAATACAGTCTTTATTAGTTTTTGTTTTGTTTGCAGTTATGACGTATTTTATTCTTTCAGTTGGTGGATTGAAAAAATAATATTCAAAACTTTTCCTGATGTGTGTTCCTTGGTTTTCATTCATCTGATTTTCTGATGTTTACTTTGCAGGTGATAAATCAATATTTTATGTGCCCTAAATATGGAAGAAATTGTGCCAATGCTGTGGGCAGCTGTAGCATAATTAAAGAGTAAGTAAAAAAAACCCTATATTTTAACTAAGTCCTATTTTCAGACGCAATATTGAATTATTTTTTTGAGTACAGGGTCCTCATGCCTGAATCCTGAAGGTTAAGATATATAAAAAAAATCCACTGGAAACATAATTGAAAACTTATGTGAAAGCAACAAATGTCTGGAGAACAACCATTAATGACAATGACGGTGTCTAAAAAAGTATTAACTTTCAATATTTTACTTTTACTCAGTATTATTGTATGCGGTGCCATGAATTTGAGAGGTTATATACAAAGTTATGTTCTTTTAAGGGGAACTTGACAAACTCCAGAGTTCAGCCTGTCTTTTAAAATCACATCACACCTCCCATAATAGTGACCCCAGAGCCAATGTTTCAGGATGTAGTGCAAACACCGACGAGAACCTTATCTTGAAATGTTTTTTTCCGTCTCTTTAACGTTGAATGAGTTATTTATTAGACAGCAGGTTAGCTAAAACAAACACAAGTTTTCAAAATCCACAGTTTAAAAACCCAATTTTCCTTCAGTTTCAAAGTTGTTTGAACAGTGAGGGCATCCTCCCTGCAAGCAGACGGGTCCATTTGTGTTGCAAATGCATTTTCTTTAACATAGTTTTAGATACAGCATAGAGCTTATGTTTTCTGAACTGGTATCTATTTTTTCTCCAGCATCTCTTTAATGGAACAAAAACTGACTTTGTCATGGGAGACGTTTTGTTAAAATTGCATACTTTTTGTAGTCATCACTATATATTACAGCCGTGAACCCTCGCTTGTTTACTTCCTGTTTAACCATAAACTGTCACACATCAGGGATTTGATGTATAATTTGTATTTCCATGTTCTGTTTGAGGAATTAAGCCACTTCTCTTGTTTCGAAAAGAGAGAAGTATGCTGCTTTAGGATAAACGCGGAATTTGTTTGACAGAACGGGGAGTCTTAGGCTCTTTGTGTACTTTCCTCCACACCTAGGAGGAAAGTACATAACCCTGTTCTGTTAATAAATTACCACATATTCTCTATTTTAAATGTCAGAATATTGTAACGAACGGTCGGGGTCAATTGATTTTACTGAAACTTTCTGAGCGTCATTATGCGTCAGCATTGATGAGCGAGAAATTCTCTTTGTTCCCGGAAAAAATATAAGAAATGTGCCATAAAAAAATTGAAAAGTGCGACCCTGAGGAATGTGACGTTGTTTATTTGGGTGACGAGGCAGTTAAAACGGTGTGAAAGAGCTGCTCCGGCCCACCACAGCAGATGCCCAGTTTAACCCAGTGTGTGAGCTTTGTGTCCTCGCCGTCTGCGCTTTTGTTTGCTCTCGCCACTCTCAGAGTGACGTGAATGATGTTCTTATCTTGAGGGCTGGTAAATGGCCACATATTGGGCTGTGTGCACAGAGAGATAGCGAACAGGGAAAAACAGCTATAAAGGGAAGGAGTGAGCTTTGATAATGTTGAAATAGGAGCCGTGGCTGAAGAATAATTCCATAAAGAATGCAAATTGGTGTTTTTATCCTGCAGTAAGGCTTGGTGAAGTAACTTTGACTAAACTTTTAAACGACTTAAATGTTCCACCCACCATAAGAGTCAGGTTACACCCTGCCAAATTATTGACAACATTAGTTAATATGTGCATAAAGTAAAACAATAAAGTAATCCTTTATTGCAGTTGTGAAAAAATGCTGTCATTTCCCAGTAATGAGTTTTGGAGTTTCCACAGCAGTGGCTCAGGAGGTAGGGCTTCGTCCTGTAACCATTGGGTTGCCAGTTTGATCCCCCATTCTGTCAGACGCCCCGTGACGCCAATTGAATGGAAACCTCGTTTCTGTCAGTCAAGGAAGGGCAGCTGTGGCTACTTTGTAGCTAACCACTGATGTCTGATTGTAGTAGAAAGATTTGGAGTTCATAAACTGATACACAAACCATTTACCTTTTCATGGCGCATAATTGTAAGAAAAACTTGCGTCTTGTCCAGTTTGTTTGTCGCAGTTCCACAAGTCTTTGAAATGGAAACAGGCCCACAGCATCACATATCCTTTACCGTACCTCATAGTGGGTATGAGGCTCTTTTTTATAGATACTCGTCCTTCTTTTGATATCAGAGTAAGACTGCTCAAAGTACTTATTGATTTTGAGTTTTTTTAAAGCATAGGTACTTTATTGTAGACTTGTAGCTATTTTCTTGGATCCATTTCCTAACTTCAGAAGATGAAGACACCTCTGTTTATTTGAAAGGCATGCATTTTTGTCTTTCCTAAATTGATTAGGAGCATATGTATCATTTCATATCTATGGCCCAGAGAAACACAGTCACTCAGATCAATTTAAAAAAACTGCAGTTCAAATTCAATTCAGAAATACTTCATTTATCCCAAAGGTAAGCTAAATGATGCTGTAACTCATATCATCCAAGTATCTTCAAAGAGTCGTGATGATGATGATGATGATGCTGTGGGAAGAAGGCTCTCTAATTATCAGTCAGTGTTGCAATGAATCTCTCATTTAAAACAGCAATAGCTGCCCAAAGTGCTCCACAGGAACAAATCGTCATACAATGCACATCATCAATCACCTGTTATTAAAGCTGCTAGTGTCTCTAGCAGCTTTAATAACATCTACTTTAGAAGATGTATTTGTTTTATGGTCAATGAATCATAACTTTATGTCTAAATATCATTTTTTTTTTCTTTCCTGGTTCAAAGAAAAATATGAAACTGTTACAAGAAGAGAAGAACATTTTCTTGTGACCAAGTTACAAAAGAGAAGAGATTACTGGACTTGAGTCTTCAATAGTGTTACCAGACACATCATTTATTATTTGAATTATTTTTTAATTTGAATTTGAATCATGTTCCTTAATAGTTATGTGTGGAGAATCATTGTCTGAACTCACTCTGCCAGTGCAGCTCATGTTGAAACACTTCTGTGCATTTCCCTTTAGATGTTTCCCTGTTGCTTCACACCTGATTTAAATAAATAAGTTATTAAAAAGTTTCTGTAAAACGTGACAGCATTATGACACGGTGACATTCTCATTTGAATCATGTGAACTTTTTTTTTTTCAAGCATGCAGGACAATGGGCACTTAGCGGCAGAGCTACAGGCAACTGTTATTACCAACTGCAATAAATAAAGAAATAAAATACACCGTCTATCCGTAAAAGCAATGAAGGGAAAGTTTCTCTTTCAAATTACAAGAAATGTAATCTTTGTTTTTTACTTTCATTTTTAATTTTAGAGAATGTGAACATTTAAATTGAGTAGAAGATTGTTTTGCTTGTCCCTTTAAACGTTCTGAACTCTAAATCCATCTGTGTTCCTCTTCCTCTTCTCCGTGTCTGTGGCAGCTCATATTTATCATCTTTTGTTCCATTATGCCGGCTTTGCAAGGGAGGTTTGTGACGCTGTAACTGCAAACTGTAATGCTTCTGCTTTAGAGACCGATATGCAGAAACTTTCTTAAACAAAAGTGTGAAAGATGTTTATGTCAAATGACATCAAAACTGAACCTTTTGGAATCAAAGCATAGGCATTACAGTGGCCTAGTCAAAGTCCAAAACTTAATCAAGGAGAAGCTATCCATTTAATGTGACAGATGTTTTTGCAGAGAATCAGCAAAAAATATTTTAGATGCACAAATTGGGTAAAGCGATATCACAGAAGACCTGATATATGAGCAGTGGTTCTACAAAACACTGTGTCAGGGTGACTTTTCAAAATTTTATTTGCTTTATACCTCCACTGTTCAGACTTCCCTCTGACTGACCTGGTTTAGAGGAATAACAATTCAACAGTTTTACTCTAATCCTGACCATCATTTATGTTTCTGCTTGAATCGCAATAAGTTCTTAATATTGTGCCAAACAGAGAACTATACCTGTGAGGCAAAGGATTGTCCTTGTAAAGACATATTTTTCTCTAAAGCTGATAGTTTTAACAAAAACAAACACTTGTAATGAGGGAACCCATCAATTTGCAACATACAAAAGGACAGATTCAAATTATGTCTGACCTAACGCTTTTTCTTTAGCGATTCAAAAAGCTTTAACCTGCATAATCTATACATTATCCAATAAATTATCTTAACTGGACATAAAATATCAGCAAAAAAAACTTAATGCATGCAGAGAAACTGAATATTGACCATTTTGATTCATGTTTCTATTATATTGCTCTCTTTTTTTTGAGATCCTAGCAAGAGCTGGGAAAACCTTCATCTATGGAAAAACGAAGGTTTTTTGGGAAACATCCTTGGACCTTTTTTTTTTTTCCAAGGAAGACAAACTCTGTCCCAGATTCCTGGCATGTAACGCAACACAATTGTATCTGTGGAGAAAAGTCTTGGTGTTTGGCTGGACAAAAAGCAGCAGAAGTTATGGAAATATGTTGCAATGTGTGCAACTATTTGCATGAGATATGAGTGAGGTTAGCAAAGTGTTTGTGTCCTGCTGGGTATTTGTTATGTCTTTGAAGATAGAGACGTGGGATGGAAAATTTGCCTGTAAAATACATCAAAGGAATAAATGAAATAGTGTGAAAGGCTGTTGGAGGTCAGGGCACCATGGACTTGGTTAAACAATTACAAAGTATTTCATACATCACCCAGTAATTTTTATAGAAATGTCATTGATACATTCCAAATTATATTTGCTTGTGCGTAGAGTACGGCACTTATGAAGTAAACATAGAGTCGAGATTAAATATTTGCTTTCTCTATAAAAAAATCTCATGACCATTTTGTCTTTTCTCCATTTGATATTAAATCAGAATAAAGATTTCAGGTCAGTTAATATTTAAATTTTTTCATCTACCAGAACAGAAATGAAACCCCCCCCTCAAAAGTCAGATATTTACATACACTATCATTAGTAAGCAAAGGATTGTCCTTTTAGCGATGATGTCATAGCAGTGCACGCCTATCAGAAGGTAGGTTTATTTACAATATTTTAGTTAAACAGAGGCACACCTGTGTATGTGGTTAAAGGTCACACATAAAACCTGCACCCTCATTGTGTGACATCATGAATCAGTCGGTACAAGTCAAAAGACGTCTTGTACCGACATGAGCTGTAAAGTTACTCAGCAAGGAAGAAGCCATTGTTCCAGAAGCAACCATAAAGTCAGATTACAGTTTGCCAATGCCTTCAACGCAATGATTGTCATTTCTTTAAACATTTCCTGTCCTCTGATGAAGTTGATCCACATAATCTTTACCCTAACAGTGGAGAACTGAGGTAGCAGCATCATTAAGTGTTGGTGTTCTGCTGCACTTCACAATGGCATCACAATGAATGAATATGGAAAAAGTGATGTAACATCTCCAACCTTCCACTAGGAAGTTAGATATTAAATATTGGTATACAACTGGACAATAACCCTAAGCATAAAACAAAATTCTTTAGAGAATGGCTTTATAAAGTCAACATTTTCTTTCAGTTTCATGGAAAAATTTTTAGCAAAATTGAAAACTGTGAAAATGGGCCTAAATTCCAGGTAAATCTTATGCGAAGTTTGTGGAAGAACCAAAACTTGTCATATTGTTTAAAATCAAATTCTGGAAACATTTGAATTTGACGTAAAATCCAGGCATTTAGTTGGTAATTCTCACTAACCTGAAACATAAAATATTCTGATTTAATGTCAGACAGTGAGGAACCATAAAAGATTAAGTCTCTCATTTCTTTCCAAGTGTGTGTAAATGTCTGGTTTCATTCCAACTAATAAAGTGAGTAACACAAATCACCATTCTTACATAGCTAAAAAGGGAGCCCAGATTGATAACGAAATTGTGGCTTATAAATTCTGAATGGTCAAGATGACCTGATAGAGGCCAGTGTGTCATCAACAATCAAACAAATACCAAAAAACTGACTCAGTTTTCATGAAACAGAGATCCNGAGGCTAATCGCTTCCTTGGTTTTACTCACACATGAAGCACAGAGAACAATGAACCCAGTCTGCAAACCACATTTTCTAGCCTTTAAATACTGGAACACTTCTCTTTTTAACTACTAACTCAAATTTTACACTTGTTGAACCATGCACTGTTTTGTTTTTCCAAACCAACAGTTTTTGAGGGCTTGTGACAAGGTTCTGATAATGACCGATGCAAGGACGTGTGTGATTATTAACTTTCTGGTTCTGCTTATCAGGCCTGGAGGTATTTCAAGAAATACTTGAAGTACTTGACCTTTGGGGAAAAGTATTGTCCTCATTTTAATGTCTTAAAGGTGGCACAATAGTGCAGCGTTTCATGCTGTGAAATCTAACCTTGTTGAATACTGTGGCCGTCTTTTTTGGAGTGAGGCTAATCAAAATAAGGCTAGCTTAAAGGTTGACTAACAGGAAATTACTGATTTTATAAGTGAGTCAACTTAAAAGTAGCTTTTTGTATCTTAAAAATACATCTTTTAAAAACAATTTGCCTTTTCTGACAGAGATTAGGCTCAGTATTATATGGTTTAATAGTAAAGAAAAATATTTGAATTTATTAAATGCCACAACAATGTATAAAAACATTACATATATTTAATTAATATTTTCTGGAAGTGACTTTAAATCTGTATAACTGTATAACTTAGGTCAAACATAAGGTTGGTAAGCCAGGCTCCTTCATATATTTTTAGTTCTCATGGAATCATGATGGCCTCTGCAAAATATTTACTTTGTCTTTCTTATGCCACTTTGCAACTTCTTTGTCATCAAGGGAGGATTTCCCATTTGGAAAATTTGACCAAATTTGACCAAGCTTTAACTTCCTTACTGACATATTGAGATTCTGCTTAAATATTTCCAAGTAATATTAATTCCTCCTGATCTTACCTATTTTCTAGTTTCACCCTTTTAACATCTTCAGTCTATGTTTTTATAACATGTCTTGCTGTAATTCTGGGGCATATACTCATATTTTTCAACAATTTTTTTTTTTTTCTGAATGTTACAATAACTTGAGACATTCCCATTGGGTGTCTAAATGTTTCACAGGTTAAGGTGGCACCTCCATGCCTTTGGATAAAGCAGACTTTTAGAGGTTCTTATACATTGGACAACAGGTTTTCCTATGATATCGCAGAAGTTTATGTGTATCAGGGTTTGGTTTTGCAGATGGCAAACAAAATGTATGAGTGAATGACATTTAGAAAGTTTTAGACCTGACTTGTTAGTTGTACTCTACCGTCAAAGTCCTTTGTACTCTATTTCCTAGTTTTAGTCGGGGTTGTGGTCATTAAAAAAGCTTCTGTTTGCCTCATTCCTCAGATACTGATGCACATTTCTAACTTTACAAATAAGATATCTTCAACAAGGGTCCACCGTATTATCCCCCCAAAAACTCTCCAAAAGATAAGTGGGAATAAAAGTTTGTGATGTTTGGAAGAAAACTTTTAAATAACTTCAGCATATTTCAGGCAAGTATGAAACGCTGTTCATTAGTCGCTTTTAGTGGTTACATAACATGAGAACATATATATTACAGAAAGCTGGGTAAGGTTTCTTCTTATAATATCCTGACAGAACTGAGTTATGGGAATGGCTAAATCTATTTAATGGTGCACAGTAACCATGGTTGTTTTTTGTTTGTTTCCCATCTAAATGGGTCTGTGCTTTCTTAGACAATAAAGCCAAAAAGGCAGCACCATATTTACATTGCATTCCCTTCAATGATTGAATTCCAAGAACTCAAATTAATTTTAAAGCCAAGTTGTCCTTCAGTTACACTTCATGATGAAGCTGTACTGGGGCAACTAATAGAAACCAGCTGCAGAGAGACCTAAAACAATAAAAACAGAAAAATCAGGTTGATCCTTCACCTTGAGGAAAAGATGAAGAGATTTAGAACAGAAAATAAAATAAAAGATGCATTTTTGTTTGTGATCCAAACAGCAACATTTTTAGACATTTGAGGTATGCTGTCTGGGGTAAAATGGTGAAGAAATGTGGAGTTTTTCAAACTTGCCACCTTATTTTTCAGAAAAACAAGATTCAGTGGCGAAGGACAGAAAAAAGCTTCAGTTTTACAATCCTGCCTGTTCATTGTTGGGCTGAGTCCCTGTTATCACCCCGTTTCTTTCAATGTAAACACTGAGCTAAAAATAGAGTTTATTATTAAAGCGTCTTCATTTGTCGAGTTGTCAGCTCTGTCTCGTTTCTATGGGCGGAGCCTCACAGCTTCAGCGCAGTAATAATGAGTGACAGGTGAGTCAGCCAATCAGAGGACGCGCTGAAGCTTTTAACAACTCCCCGGCAGGAGCCACCTGCATCAGCCCGGAGGAGACGCCGCCTGGACCGCACCGTTATATCCCCCACAGCGGGACACGGAGCGCCTCAAAGCCGCAGCTTCCTCTCACTAAGCAGCTCCGGGAAAAAAAATCCCCAGCAGAGCTATAACATGCCTCCACGATGCCTGCTCGTCGTTTTTCTCTTCGGGATTGTCTCCAAAGGTGAGTAAAGTTTTTACACGGAATTAAAAAATACGTGTTAGGATCAGACTTAATGTTTCAAATGAAGTCAGAGTTGTTTTAGATGTTAGTTATAACATTAGATCCGACTAATTACACCTCAATATTCAATTTTGGAACCTTTTTAGTTGTTAGAAGAAATAGTTTAAATATGTACTTCATGTTTATTCTTAAAAACTGGAATTTTTATAAGTTTTTTCAGCTACATCTAGAACATATTTTATAACTCGTTATTTTACTTTTCTTATAGGTAGTATAGATTCATCTTAATCCATTTTGAAACGAAGAAAACATTTTACGTCCTGTCATAAAGCAATTTTTATTGCCACTATTTGCTAAGCTACTAGCATATGTTATTTATTACAGCCACTTGCAGACTGATTAATAATTATTTAAAAATATATTTAAAACGAAATTTAAATGAAACCTAGATTAAAATTGTCTAACATTTAATACTAAATAGTAACACAATAAAAGTCACAAAATAAAATAGCATTTATGCATATTTTTCTTGTATAGAATGTAGTTAGCTGAGTAATTTTGCTAAATTTGGTGTCCAAAAATCATAATCGTGAACATGTTTATTGCAAACGATCTTGTAACTAGTTTAAATTCAAATAATACAATTTTCACTAAAATCAGGAACTATCTTTGATTGGTAAATGTTCAAATACAAATTACATTAAACTCAGGAGAATGTGAAATTCTAGTCTTCTGAACAATATATGTATGTTTTAATTTGAGCAACAAAAAAAAGAACAAAAGTCAGATTTTTTTGTGTGTTTTCTGTGTACCAATTTCACATTTCGAGGGAGCAATTCCTAAAAATAGTCTCGGACCTGACTCACTGCTCCTCCAGCGTGACTCAAAGCTCTCCAAGGGTGGACAGATGCCAAAGAGGAGGCATCGGTCAAACAACAGCCGGCCCTCCTGAAGCTCGGCTTCCCTCAGAGTTCACTCCCTGGCCTCTTGACAGCCTGACGGAGCTGCTTGGCGAGGTTTCAAGTCCTCTTCATTGTGCAGCCTGTGACTAAGATACCAAATCTTTTGCTCACGTTATATATTCTTTTATTCTGAAGCTTGTTTCTGTGTCTCACAGACCTGGTCATATGCTGACAGTCCTCAGGCTCTGTCTCCTTTACTGTCATGTGGTTGCTTGTGTGTAAAGTGTTAAACAGCAGAGGCAGGGGGCAGAAGGAGCAGTAAAGAGGTCCAGATGAGGACACCTCCTGAGGGTTCTCCTCCTCTTCTGAGTCTGGCGCCACACTTTGTGGAAGCAACCCGACAATAAATATTGCGTATAGAGGAGCAGAGACCTTTAAACGATGCGCTGCATCATGACTCCACATGTGTCATGTTTGGGCCATCACTCATCATGAGCTCATAAGTAGAGCACTGGGAATTAAAATGCAGCTGCAAGATTTCAAAAAGTCAATTTTATCCTCGTAATTTAATGTTAATTGTGAAAATAGTCCATGTTTAGGTTGATACTCACATTTTGGTATCTGTTTGGTAATTTTCAGGGTTATTTATGGGAAAATTGTTGGATACTTCCTTCTTTTTGTTTTTCTGTGCTTCCAATATTAATTCCACTGTCCTGTTAAGCTTCCCTGTATCTGTTTATCGTCCTCATTTCACCCCCACCTGCTGGCTCATGTTGCCTTTCGGCCCACTTTTCACACACACTTGTTGCCGTCTCTGCTCCGCTTCTTCCCCTTGGTCGCTGCGTATCTGCAGCATCCTGTTGGATTAGGCCTGATTTGGGGCAGTAAATCTTGTCCTGTAATTGGAAAGCATGTGCTGGCGGAGCTTTAATTGGATATGATATGTGCAGAGGCCCTGTAGGCGAGCTCTTGCTCCAGGGAGCCATCTGTTACCTCTGAGTTGCAGCAAAAGAGCTCTGTTTGCCCACATGCACAGAAGTCATTGCTGTCCAGCACCTCCAGCCCAGGAAGCTGCTTAAATCAAATACTGACCAATTAGCAAAGAAAAAAAAAGCAGAATGACACAATCAGCTTTAGATTCTATATCTATTGCTTCTCCTCTAAACATCTGTCTACTTCATACCGAGCTTCATGTGTGTGTCAGGCATCAAGCTGACTTTTACGCAGCAGGAAACAAAACAGTCCAAGTAGGAAGAAGTTTATGATGGAGTCCAGATGAGCAGTGAAGAGCTGCTTTATTTTATCTCATCCACTATTAGTACTTGTTGTACATAGTAGCAAAGCAAAGCAAAGTTTTGATGGTCTACCCAGATGTGATGTCACATCCTGAAGTAGGATTATCGTATCGTTTATCATTTATCGTGATATATTTCTTATGATAATCCAATTAATGATAAAACCCCAAAGCTGTCCATATTTTCAGGATTGTTAATTTTAATATATTCTCCAGTATTTGTTCACTGAGAGTATACATATCTATACATGATTAAATGCTATGTGCAGTTTGTCACACTTTTATATGACTGGTGTCCTAAAGAAATGTTTTCTATTTCTATGGCTACAATTTCTGTGCCATGCAGTCACAGCCATACAAGTACCGTAGTAATAATAGTTCTTATGGTCACTTTTTTCATGATCACATTAGTACTGCAAAATATTGTGGAAAAAAATGTAAGTCCATGTCACCTAACCCTATTTTGAACTTCATATTTTTATTAAGGTTCAGTAGCACCTCGATTTGAGAACTAGTGCTCTATAAATTGCAGCTCCCTCCCTTCATTGAGAAATATTCACATTAATTATGTGAAATTGAAGTTTAAAAAAATAAAACAGAACAATTGTCCTCTGCTCAGCCTTCCTGTTCCAGTAAATGTTTTGCTCTCTCTTGCAGGGTGAATAAACAGCAGACATGTTTAAACCTCATTTTTTTAAGTTTACTTTTGAATACCATCACTTCTGTTGCAAACACAGAAAATGCAGTCTTGAAATTTTAAGTTTCTTCCCAACTACTTTGTTTTTCTTTGCAAAGAGGAAAAATGACAACATGACCTTCATTAGAACCCTTTAGCTCAGTTTTTTAAGCTCTCATTTCTTAACTAGAAGATTAGTGGTTTAATCCAGTCTGTCAGATTCTCCAATAATCTCATTTTTGGAATAATAGTCTTATGTTTAAATGGAAATGAAAATGAAAGAGGCTAAGATAGCATTCTATTTGAGTAAAAAAAAAAAAAAAAGTGCCTACAAAATTTATAGTACATCTGAATGGAATCGTGCATCAGATTAGGGTTTTTTTTTTGTTCTTCTTTGTACATGCCAAGGGAGCAAGGATCTCTTAATTTCCCATATTGTTTTTCTTTAAGCACAGTGAAACAAAATAAGTTATGACTTAATTGCCCATAAATCTGATTATCAATTTGGTTATTTTATGTTGTGCCAAAGTATAACAAATGTAATTACAGGTTCAATTCCTGCTGACTTTGACTGATTTCAAATCGCTCTAAATTCAGTGCTAAACAATACCAAGACAGTTGAAAAATGAGTCTGTGTTTTTGAGATGTGGCTTTTCAGCAGTGATCATGTGTATATTACATCCGAACTCCGAGAAAAGTATGTTGGCTATATTTCAGTCCCTCTGTATGAGGCATCCTGTTTGTCCTCTGATCAGGACACTCAGCAGGATGGAAAGAAGAAGAGCTCCCTTTCTGTCCTCCTGC
Organism: Brachyrhaphis terrabensis; assembly: GCA_903067065.1. Lineage (NCBI taxonomy): Eukaryota > Metazoa > Chordata > Actinopteri > Cyprinodontiformes > Poeciliidae > Brachyrhaphis > Brachyrhaphis terrabensis. Next base: position 1,448 of record CAEGAG010114335.1, on the reverse strand, counting down.
TGAACCGATGTCCACTGAGTCTCTTTGATGTGGAAACCCCTTTGGCAGATTCTACTTTTAAATACCAGGAGATCATAAGTCAGTTTGTAAGAATTGAAGACATGTATATGCAGTAATTAGCTGTAAGCTTCTGAATTATGTCTTAAACAAAACAGTCTTTATTGGAAACCTGGGTCTGGAGCTCAGATTTCCCCTGATTATTGAGTTGCAAACATGTCATTTCATCTCCTGCTCAGTGTGCAGAGTTTAATCTGTTGCTTCCTTCATGCAGTGCAGCTGAATGAGCTGGCAAACTATCTCAGAACCATACTTTTCCTCCTTCCTGAACAATGTGCTGGAAATATTGGATAGCACCAAGAAATTGTGTCTTCTGGCTTTTCTTTCTGTGTATCATAATTCTTTGGCTTCTGTTATCAAAACCAATGAGGATTTATTTTAAGGGAGTGGCAGTTCTGATGGGAAGTTCAGGGTGTGTATATAAGGAATTGGATCTGATGGTCAGGTCATGAGCAGGTACTTCACAGGAGTGCCATTGTGCCACAGGGATAAAAATCCCCTGACCTGCAGTTCAGAGCTGGAACATGAGCAGCACAGTCAAAGCTGGATCGTGTCTCTATTTCTGTTACCGTAACAAATCTGAAAGGAGAGAAAACTGAAATCCTCTCTGTGACATTCCTATGCCACTCTTTATTCTGCTAGACCTAGAAAAGTAAAATAGAGACTGGTTTTAATGATAGTTTTTGAGACATTGTGAATAGAAATAGAGCAAAGCCAGACTTTCCGAGGAACCTCCTTAGTGGGGTTTTTGCAGGACGACCTTAGACCCACTTGTCACCCAGCCTGACCCAGTCATTTCTTTTGTGTCTGCAAGAGATTATCCGCCTGTAGCTTAAATCCTTAAAGCCAGGACTCACAGTTAGACATGCAGCGCAGAGTGTGCTTTTAATTACGCTGCTGTTTCAGCATTATCACATTGGCTTCATCTTTCAGGTTTCAGATGCTTAACTTCATATCATTACATGCAGTTAAATCACAAATTATTCACACCCCTTGCAGATTTAGGTTGATATATTGACAGTAATTTATGCCCTACTCAATAATCAACGAAAAAATACTTATTTTCGTTGATAAGTATTTATCAACGATAAATACTTATCAAAATTATAAGAAAAGTATTGAAACTTTTCTTATAATTTTGTATATTTCCACTTATATTTTGATGAGGTTGGAAGGCCTCCTTTCCACCTTTCTAATCTTTAACTCCCTTCATTGATTCTTGATAAGATTTAGGTATTGACAACAGCTGGACCACTCAAAAATATTATTTATTATCCATTAAACACAGATAAACATGTTGCAAAATTAAATCTGAAAATGAAACCTAAATATTTCAGATTTATGAATAATTTTGGGTTTAATTGTACATCTAAACACTGATGTGCCTAGTT